>NW_026507845.1:0-41212 GCF_026875155.1 Cherax quadricarinatus
TTCTACAACTCTATGGCGGAAACCTGAGGTACTTAATTATTGGTTAATCTAGGGAATAGTGACTTTCCTGGTGTTCACGAGGCACATGATTATAGTTGTGGAAAATGTTTTCAAATGCAACAGAAACCTGTTTTACTACATTAAATGGAAAAATCAACTAATCACACGTTCCATAATGAAACTTTTGTGTCGTTCCATAACGAAACTTTTGTGTCGTTCCATAATGGTACTTTTGTGTCTGAAACTGCCCAGCAGACTTTCAGTGGTGGAATTCATCGAGGGAACAACTTCCACCAACACGTTTCATCCGAGAACTTTTATGGGGTGAAACTCACACCCAAATGCTCCAGGGTGTGAGTTTTGCTTCATAAACGTGAGATTATTTAGTCGGTGATGGTTCTCATAAAAATAGTCCATAATTAATAAACAGATTTACGGAAGAATATTTGTCAAAAAATATACAATTTTATACTTACAAATGTAAATATATAAGCAGAGACAGGTACACAATTAGAACAGATTCTTGGTAGAAAGAATACAGATACTTTTAGTCTGAGGATAAAAGCAGTTCGTCGCACTGCTGCTGCTTGTTCCTCTTCACATTATTTAATCTCGTTATTTGCGCTTAACTGAGATTTAATTAGGAACAGTTTAGGTTAAACGTTACATAACGAATATGTAATTCCAGGTATTGTTTGCGATCGTTTAGAAACTGACATGTAAACACGCTAGAAAACAGTATGACTATCATGAAGAATGTTAATTTAAACAAGATGGGTCCTACACAGATGACAGCAAGGAAATGAGTGAGCTACTCAAGTCTCAATATGACTCAGTTTTTAGCAAGCCGCTAACCAGACTGAGAGTCGATGATCAAATTGATTTTTTTATGAGAGAGCCACAGAATTTGGTTAACACAAGCCTATCTGATGTTATTCTGACTCCAAATGACTTGGAACAGGCGATAAATGACATACCCATGCACTCTGCCCCAGGGCCAGACTCATGGAACTCCTTGTTCATCAAGAACCGCAAGAAGCCCTTATCACGAGCTTTTACCATCCTATGGAGAGGGAGCATGGACACAGGGGTCGTCCCACAGTTACTAAAAACAACAGACATAGCCCCACTCCACAAAGGGGCAGTAAATCGATAGCAAAGAACTACAGACCGATAGCACTAACATCCCATATCATAAAAATCTTTGAAAGGGTCCTAAGAAGCAAAATCACCACCCATCTAGAAACCCATCAATTACACAACCCAGGGCAATATAGGTTTAGAACAGGTCGCTCCTGTCTGTCTCAACTATTGGATCACTACGACAAGGTCCTAGATGCACTAGAAGACAAAAAGAATGCAGATGTAATATATACAGACTTTGCAAAAGCCTTCGACAAGTGGGACCATGGCGTAATAGCGCACAAAATAGTTGGTCGATGGATCTATAATTTCCTCACTAACAGAACAAAGAGTAGTAGTCAACAGAGTTAAGTCCGAGGCAGCTACGGTGAAAAGCTCTGTTCCACAAGGCACAGTACTCGCTCCCATCTTGTTTCTCATCCTCATATCTGACATAGACAAGGATGTCAGCCACAGCACCGTGTCTTCCTTTGCAGATGACACCCGAATCTGCATGACAGTGTCTTCCATTGCAGACACTGCAAGGCTCCAGGCGGACATCAACCAAATCTTTCAGTGGGCTGCGGAAAACAATGTGAAGTTCAACAATGAGAAATTTCAATTACTCAGATACGGTAAACACCAGGAAATTAAATCTTCATTAGAGTACAAAACAAATTCTGGCCACAAAATAGAGCGAAACACCAACGTCAAAGACCTGGGAGTGATCATGTCGGAAGATCTCACCTTCAAGGACCATAACATTATATCAATCGCATCTGCTGGAAAAATGACAGGATGGATAATGAAAACCTTCAAAACTAGGGATGCCAAGTCCATGATGACACTCTTCAGGTCACTTGTCTATCTAGGCTGGAATATTGCTGCACACTAACAGCACCTTTCAAGGCAGGTGAAATTGATGACCTAGAAAATGAACAGAGAACCTTCACGGCGCGCATAACGGAGATAAAATACCTCAATTACTGGGAGCGCTTTAGGTTCTGAACCTGTATTTCCCTGGAACGAAAGGGGGGAGGTACATGATTATTCACCTGGGAAAAACCTAGAGGGATAGTCCGAATTGCACACGGGAAAACACTCATACGAAAGCAAAAGACTTGGCAGACGAGCAAATCCCCAGTGAAGGCAGGGGTGTCATTAGCACGTTAAGAGACCATACAATAAGTGTCAGGGGCCGAGACTGTTCAAGCTCCCGCATCATAAAGGGGGGTTACCAACAGACCCCCGCAGTCTTTAAACTGGACTGGACAAGAAACCTAAGTCGGTTCCCGACCGCCGGGTGTGGCTGTACGTTGGTTTGCGTGCAGCCCCGTAACGCCCGGTTTTCAAGCTCTGATCCACCAGGGTGCCTGGTCACAGGCCGGCCCCCGGGGCGTTGACCCCCCGGAAATCTCTCCAGGTAAAATCAAAGGGAAAATCACATTGAAAGGTATGCCATCACATTTGGAGATCGTCATCCAAATCCCGGAGGTATGTCATACAACTCCTGAAGGTCCCTGCCACTACATCTTGGAGATCTGTCACTCCAACATCCTGGGGTATGCACTACAAAATCGCGGTATGTCACTCACAAATCCTGCAGGTCATGTCATCCTCAATATTTGTGGTAAAGTTTTTCTTCCTTGCTACTGACACCGAATCTAAAATTTTCATTTATGATAAATAAATCAATTTTTACCCTTTTTAAACCCGTTTAAACAATGATATTTAAAATTTTTAGCATTTTTTAATTATAAATAGGCACAAAGGGGGGGTGGACTCGTAAGTCAGGTAACTCCCCTGGTATAGTAGGACCCTAAAATGATATTAAATTAATAATTTGTGTTTCCCTAACATTAATGGTGTAAAATATTTCTACGATTAAATTTCTACAGTCTTGATAAAAAAAATTATGGTTTTCAGAGTTGGATCACAGTGCTGGTCCCGCTCTACGTTCCCCCTCTTCGGTGTGTATGTGCGCGGTGTGGGCATGTGGACATTTGTTTTGTGCAGGTTTGTGTGTGTGGTTATTTTTTGTGTGTGCCAGAGTGTGTGTGTTGGCGTGTGTAGCAAAAAAATTTTTATTTTTGACCGCCCTTTTGCTCCACTTTTATTAGCTCCTCATACCCCATCCATTGTGAGGAAGTCAATAAAATTACAGGCGAGAAATAAATATATTTAAAAATTTACCCTTTTTAAATTTAAAAATTTCGTTTTTGAGAAAAAAACGATATAATTTAGAAAACAGGTTCCAAATATTAGTTACATTGGGTAGGTTTTGTTATGAAATGAAGGGTGTTACAACCCTGGTTGGATACCATCAAATAGGCCTGTCCACCCCGTGTGTTTCACCTGTTGGTTTTTGTCACTGTCATCACCGCTGAGAGCACTGTCCTACCAGTGTGTGTTCACCACTGTTGGTTATTTCACTGTCATCAGCTGAGAGCATGTGTACAGTGATGTGTTCCTGTTGGGTTTTTTTCCTGTCAACCTGAAGCATGTCCTACCAGGATGTTTCACCACTGTTGGATTGTCATGTATCAGCTGAGGCCCGTGTTCGTGATGTGTTCATGTTGGTTTTGTCCTGTCAAAATGAGAGCACTGTCCACCAGTGATGTGTTCACTATGTTGGTTTTTGTCATTGTCACACCCCTGACAGACTGTGCTACCATGAGGGTTCAATGTTGGTTATTGTCCTGTCTTTACCGCTGGACCCTTGCTCCCGTGGTGTGTTTCCCCCTTTTGTTATTTTTCACTGTCATCACCCCTGAGGCACGTGCTACCAGTGATGTGTTCTTGTTTTGGTTTTGTCACAATCATCACCCCTGACAGTACTTAGCCCCGTTGTGTTCTCGCTATTGGTTATTGTCACTTTTATCATGTAAAAGCATGTGTATAGTGATGTGTTTATTGTTGGTTTCGTCATGTCTCACCCCTGACGCAAGTAGACCCGTGTGTGTTTCCCCCCCTTTGGTTTTGCCCTGTATCACTGCGAAGCACTGTGCTACCGTGATGTGTTCATTGTTGGTTATTGTCACGCTCAACACTGAGAGCCCCTGGCTAGCAGTGATGTGTTTTTCCCCTGTTGGTTATTGGGCACGTCATCAAGTGAGGTACTGTATTAACAGTGATGTGTTTACCACTGTTTCTTATTGTCACTGTCATCACCCCTGAGAGCACGGTACAGTGATGTGTTCATTTTTTGGTTATTGTACAGTCTCACCCCGGGGGCACGTGCTGCCAGGCGTTTTTTCCTGTGGTTATTGTCACTGTCACCCCCGCTGGGCATTGTGCTACCCGTGATGGGTTCACACTGTTGGTTATTGTCATGTCTCACCCCGCAGAATGGGTACAAATGATGTGTTCACCCCTATTTGGGTTTTTGTCATGTCATCACTCTGAGGCATGTTGCTACCGTGAGTGTTCACTGCTGGTTTTGTCACTGTCATCAACACTGAGAGCCTGTGTTACCCGTGATGTTTTACCCCTGTTTGGGAATTGTCACTGTCTCACCGCTGAGAAAGTGCTATCAATGTGTGTTTACCTGTTGGGTTTTTGTACTGTCATCACCGTGAGAGCACTGTGCTACCCGGATGTGTTTTCCACTGTTTTGGTTATTGTCATGTCATCAACACTGAGAGCACTGTGTACAGTGATGTGCTTCCACTGTTGCTTATTGTCACTGTCGACCCCCTGAGAGCACTGTGTACCCGTGATGTTTCATGTTGGTTATTGCTACCAGTGATGTGTTCACCATGTTGGTTTTTGTCACTGTCAGCCCATGAGAGCCCTGTGACCGTTTGTGTTCCTGTTGGTTATTGTCCTGTCAGCACCTTGAGAGCACTCGCTACCGTGATGTGTTCCCACTGTTTGGTTATTGTCACTGCGCATGCTGAGAGCTGTGCTATAGTGATGGTTCACCCTGTTGGTTATTGTCACTGTCAGCACCGTTTGGAGCATGTGTACCAGTTATGGTTCATGTGGTTATTGTCACGTCGCACCGTTGGAGCACCTGTACCCGTGATGTGTTTACACTGGTTTGGGTTTTTGTCACTGTCAGCCTGCTGAGAGCCTGTGTACCGTGATTGTTCCTGTTGGGTTATTTTCACTGTAGCCCGTTGAGGCACTGTGCTTTCCGGATGCGTTACCCCTGTTTTGGGTTTTTGTCACGTAAGCACCGTGAGAGCACTGTGTACATTATGGTTTACTGTAGGTTTTTTCACTGTCAGCACCGTTTGGAGCCGTGCTTCCCGTGTTTGGGTTTCCATGTGGTTTTTGTCCTGTCAGCACCGTGAGGCACGTGCTAAAAGTGATGTGTTCATGTTGGTTTTGTCATGTATCACCCTGGGGACTGTGTACCAGTGATTGTTCATTGTTGGGTTTTTGTCACTGTCACACCCCTGAGAGCCTGTGACCAGTGATGTGTTCCACTGTTTGGGTTTTTTCCTGTGCACCCCTTTAGGCATGTTCTACCGTTATGTGTTCACGTGGTTATTTTCACTGCGACCGTTTAGACATGGGACCCGTTGGTTTCATGTTGGTTATTGTCACTGTCATCACCGCTGAGGCACGTGCTCCAGTGATGTGTTCAGTTGATTTTTGTCACTGCACCAAACTTTAGAGCATGGCTACCCGTTATGTGTTTTCCCCCTTTTGGTTATTGTCCTGTCTCACCCCTGAGAGCGCCTGTGTACAAATGATGTGTTCACTGTTGGATATTGTCACTGTCATCCCGCTGAGAGCACTGTGTACAAGTGATGTGCTCACCACTATTGGTTTTCTCATGTCATCAGCGCTGAGACACTGTGCTACCAGTGATGTGTTCCCACTGTTGGTTTTTTGTCAATGTCAGCCCCCCTGAGAGCACTGTGTACCCCTAATGTGTTTAATGTTGGGTTTTTTCCTGTCAGCACCCCTGAGAGCACTGTGCTTTTCCGTGATGTGTTTTCATGTTTGGGTTTTTGTCACTGTCGCCCCCCGGAGCACTGTGCTACCCCGTGATGTGTCTCACTGTTGGGTTTTTGTCAGTCGACCCCTGAGAGCACTGTGCTACGTAATGTGTTTACACTGTTTGGTTTTGTCACGTCGCACCCCTGAGAGCACGGCTACCGTGATGTGTTACGATGTTGGTTATTGCACTGTCAGCACCATGAGGCCTGTGTACGTAATGTGTTTACTGTTGGTTATTGCCCCTGTCACACCCCTGAGGCACGATGCTACCCCGTGATGCGTTTATCATGTGGTTATTGCACTGTCAGCACCCCTGGAGCACTGTGCTACCGGGGTGTTATCACTGTTGGTTTTTTTCACTGTCAGCACCGTAGAGCACGCTACCCGTGTGTGTTCACCCTGTTGGTTTTTGTCCTGTCAGCACCGCTGAGAGCACTGTGTACAGTTATGTGTTCACCCCGTTGGTTTTTTTCATGTCAGACCGCTGAGAGCACTGTGTACCATGATGTGTTCACCCCTGTTGGTTATTGCAATTTTTCAGCACCGCTGAGGCACTGTGCTACCAGTGTGTGTTCCCCTGTTAGTTATTGTCATGTCAGCACCCTGGAGACTGTGCTACGTGTGTGTTAAATTTTGGTTATTGTCACTGTCAGCCCACTGCAGCATGAGCTACCCCGTGATGGTTTTGCCTGGGGTTTTGTCATGTTTCAACCTGGGCACTGTGCTCCCCGTGATGTGTTCACCTGTTGGTTATTGTCACTGTGCACCGCGAGAGCACTGTGTACCGCACTGTTCGCCCCTGTTATGTATTGTCACTGTCAGCAAAGCTGAGAGCACTGTGCTACCGCGATGTGTCCATGTTGGTTATTGTTACTGTCAGCACACTGAGAGACTGTGTTCCGTGTGGTTCACCCCTGTTTGGTTTTGTTACTGTCTACTCTGGGCACTGTGCTACCGGATTGTTCACCACAGTTGGTTATTGTCACTGTCAGCACAGCTGAGAGCACTGTTCTACCAGTGATGTGTTCACTGTTGGTTTTTGTCACTGTCAGCACCACGAGCATGTGTACCCGTGTGTGTTCACTGTTGGTTTTGCATGATGCACCGTTGAGAGCACTGTGCTTCGGATGCGCTTACACTGTTGGTTTTTGTCACTGTCAAACACCGCTGAGAGCCTGTGCTAACGTGATGTGTTCATGTTGGTTATTGTCACTGTCATCACCGGAGAGCCTGTGCTACCAGTGATGTGTTCATTGTTTGGGTTTTTGTCACGTCATCACCGCTGAGAGCATGGCTACCTGATGTGTTCACCATGTTTGGGTTTTTGTCCTGTCAGCATGCTGAAGCACTGTGCTACAATGTGGTTCACCCCCTGTTGGTTTTGTCATTCAGCACCCCTGAGAGCACGTTCTACCCGTTATGTGTTCACTGTTGGTTATTGTACTGTCGCCCCCGTTGAGGCACTGTGCTACAAATGATGTGTTCACCACTGTTGCTTTTGTCATGTCAGCACCCCTGAGAGCACGTTCCCAGTTATGTGTTCATGTTGGTTTTTTTCCTGTCAGCACCGTTGAGGCACTGTGCTCCGTGATGGCTCACTGTGATTATTTTCACTGTCACCAACACTGAGAGCACTGTGCTACGTTATGTGTTTACCCCCTTTTGGTTATTGTCACTGTCTTTACCGCTGAGAAGCGCACTGTGCTCAGTGATGTGTTCACTGTTGGATATTGTCCTGTCACCAACAAATGAGGCACTGTGCTACCAGTGATGTGTTTACCACTGTTTGGTTTATTGTCACTGTCATGACCCGGGTGAGAGCCTGTGCTCCAGTATTGGTTCCGTGTTGGTTATTGTCACGTCAGCACCCCCTGAGGCATGTGCTCGGTAATGTGTTATGTTTGGTTTTTGTCACTGTCAGACCGTGAGAGCACTGTGCTACCCGTGATGTGTTTTCACTTTGGTTATGTCACTGTCAGCACCGCTGAGAGGGACTGTGCTACCCGTGATGTGTTCTCACTGGTTTTGGTTTTGTCATGTAGACCGCTGAGAGCACTGTGATACAGTGTGTGTTCACCACTGTTGGTTATTGTCACTGTCAGCACCCTGAGAGCCGTGCTACCAGCGATGGTTCACTGTTGGTTTTTGTTACTGTCAGCACCCTGAGAGCACTGTGTACGTGATGTGTTCACCCCTGTTGGTTATTTTCACGTCAGCACCGTGAGAGCATGTGCTTTCAGTGTGTGTTCATCACTGTTGGTTTTTGGCACTGTCAGCACCCCTGAGAGCCGTGCTCCCGTGATGTGTTCACCCCCTGTTGGTTATTGTCACTGTATCACCGCTGAGGCGCACTGTGTAAAGTGATGTGTTTACGTTGGATATTGTCACTGTCACCAACAAGAGAGCAGTGCTACAGTGATGGTTTCATACTGTTGGTTATTTCACTGTCATGACCGTGAGAGCACTGTGCTACGTGTGTGTTCCGACTGTTGGTTTTGTCACTGTAAGCACCACGGCACTGTGCTACCCCGTTTTAAAAGTGTTCTTTTTTGGTTATTGTCACTGTCATCACCGCTGAGAGCACTGTGCTCCAGTGATGTGTTCACCACTGTTGGTTATTTTCACTGCGCACCCCTGAGAGACTGTGCTACAGTTATGTGTTCACTGTTGGTTATTGTCATGTTGCACCGTTGAGAGCCCGTGCTACCAGTGATGTGTTCACCACTGTTGGTTATTGTCCTGTAGCCTGTGGAACACTGTGTACTAGTGATGTGTTCACCCCTGTTTGGGTTTTTTCATGTCAAAACACCGCTGAGAGCATGTGCTACCCGTTTGTGTTCACTGTGGTTTTGTCACTGTCAGACCCTTTTGGGGCCTCTGTACCGTGATGGTTCACCCCCTGTTGGTTATTGTCACTGTCAGACTGCTGAGAGCACTGTGCTACCGTGTGTGTTCACTGTTTGGGTTTTTGTCATGATAGAAACCCTTGAGAGGCATGTGCTTCGGTGATGCGCTTCCACGTTGGTTATTTTCACTGTAGCACCCCTGAGAGCTTGTGTAACAGTGATGTGTTCACGTTGGTTATTGTCACTGTCATCCCTGGAGCCTGTGTACCGTGTGGTCATTGTTTGGGTTTTTGTCACTGTCATCACCGTGAGGCACTGTGTACCCGTGAGTGTTTACCCCTGTTGGTTTTTGTCACTGTCAGCCACTGTGAGAGACTGTGTACAAATGTGTGTTCACCCCTGTTGGTTATTGTCCCCGTCGCACCCCTGAGAGCACTGTTCTGCCGTTATGGTTCACGTTGGTTTTGTCACTGTCAGCACCCTTGAGGCCTTTTGCTACAAATGATGTGTTCACCATGTTGGTTATTGTCACTGTCGCACCGCTGAGAGCACGTTCTACCCGTTATAGTTCATGTTGGTTATTGTCACTGTCAGACGTTGAGAGCCTGTGCTTCCCGTGATGTGTTCACTGTTGTTTTTTGTCATGTCACCAACATGAGAGCCCCTGTGCTACCAGTTTTGTGTTTTCCCCTTTTGGTTTTTGTCATGTCATCACCGCTGAGAGCGCACTGTGTACAATGTGTGTTCAGTGTTGGATATTGTCACTGTCATCACCCCTGAGAGCACTGGGCTACAAAATGATGTGTTCACCCCTTTGGTTATTCTCACTGTCTCACCCTGAGATCACTGTGCTCCCGTGAGTGTTCACCCCTTTTGGTTATTGTCCTGTCATGACCCCTGGAGCCTGGCTACCCGTGATGTGTTCACGATGTTGGTTATTGTCACGCGCACCACTGAAAACACTGTGTACCCTAAGTGTTCACGTTGGTTATTTCATGCACACGTGAGAGCATGTGCTACCGTGATGTGTTTATCCTGTTGGTTATTGTCCTGTCAGCACCGTGGAGCACTGTGCTCCCGTGATGTGTTCATCACGGTTGGTTATTGTCATGTCGCACCCCTGAGAGCACTGGCTACCAGTGAGTTGTTCCCACGTTGGTTATTGTCACTGTCAGCACCCCGAGAGATGTGCTACTTTTATGGTTTACCATGTTGTTATTTACTGTCAGCCCGCGAGACCACTGTGTTTCGGATGTGTTCACATGTTGGTTATTTTCCTGTCGCACCCCTGAGAGCCTGTGCTACCCGTGATGGTTTTATCACTGTTGGGGGTTTTTGTCACTGTCGCACGGTTTAGAGACTGTGCTACCCAGTGTGTGTTCACCATTGTTTGGTTAAATTTTCATGCAGCACCATGACAGCACTGGTACCGTGATGTGTTTAGCACTGTTGGTTATTTTCACTGTTTTCAACATGGGAGCCGTGCTACCTTGTGGGTTCCCACTGTTGGTTTTTTTCATGTCAGCATCGTTTGGGGCATGTGCTACCCCGCGATGTGTTCACTGTTTGGTTATGTTACTGTCAGCACCACTGAGGCACTGTGCTACCCGTCACGTGTTCGCCATGTTATGTATTGTCACTGTCGACCCTGGAGCATGTGCTTCCAGTGATTTTTTCACCCCTTTGGTTATTGTCACTGTCATCATGCTGAGAGCACTGTGTACCAGCGATGTTCACCACGTTGGGTTTTGTCACGTCAGCACAGTGGGCATGTTTTTTACCAGTGATGTGTTCACTGTTGGGTTTTTGTCACTGTCAGCACCCAGAGCCTGTGCTACCCGTGATTGTTCAAACTGTTATGTATTTCACTGTCAGCACCCTGAGGCACTGTGCTACCAGTTATGTGTTCACTGTTTGGGTTTTTGTCCTGTCAGCACCTTTGAGAGCACTTGCTCCGTGATTGTTCACCCTGTTGGTTTTTGTCCTGTCGCATGTGAGAGCCCCTGTGCTACCAGTGATGTGTTCACTGTTGGTTAAAGTCACTGTTAGCAAGTTTTAGGCCTGTGCTTCCAGTGATCGCTTACCCCTGTTGGTTTTGTCATGTCAGCACCCGCTGAGAGATTGTGCTAACGTTTTTGTGTTGATGTTGGTTATTGTCATGTCTCACCGTAGAGGGACTATGCTACAGTGATGGTTCATTGTTGGTTATTGTCACTGTCCTCCGCTGAGGCGCGGGGCACCAGTGATGTGTTAAAACCTGTTGGTTTTTGTCCGTCAGACCCGTGAGAGCACTGTGTACCAGTGATGTGTTCACTAATGGTTTTTTCATGCATCACCGTGAGAGCACTGTGCTTTCCCGTGATGTGTTCACTGTTGATTTTGTCACTGTCACCACACTGAGAGCATGTGCTACCCGTTATGGTTTTCCCTTTTGGTTATTTTCATGTCATCACCGTGAGGGGCGGGGTACAAGGATGTGTTCATGTGGATATTTTTATGTCATCACCGCCTTTAGAGCACTGTGCTACAAAATGATGTGTTTCACCACATTGGTTATTCTCACTGTCACACCGTGGAGCCGTGCTACCCGTGTGTGTTACCAGTTGGTTATTGTCTGTCATGACCCCTGAGAGCACTGTGCTCCGTGATGTGTTTAGACTGTTGGTTATTGCCTGTAGCACCACTGAGGCACTGTGCTACCCGTAAGTGTTCAAATGTTGGTTATTTTCCTGTCAGCACCCCTGAAGCACTTGTACCGTTTTGTGTTCATACTGTTGGGTTTTTGTCACTGTCAGCACCGCTGAGGCACTGTGCTACCAGAGATGTGTTCTCACTGTTTTTTATTATGACTGTCAGCACGCTGAGAAACACTGTGCCTGCGTGAGTGTTTTACATGTTGGTTTTGCACTGTCAGCACCGCTGAGAGCCTGTGCACAGTGTGTGGTTTTCCCCCTGTTGGTTATTGTCACTGTCACACCGTGAGGCACTGTTTTCCGTTTTGTTCACCACTGTTTGGTTTTTGTCACTGTCGCACCGTGGAGCACTGTGTCCCGGATGTGTTCACCACGTTTGTTATTTTCACTGTCAGCCCGGAGGCACTGTGCTACAGTGATGTGTTCACTGTTGGTTATTGTCACTGTCGACCCCTGAGGCCTGTGCTACCGGGATGTGTTCACATTGTTTGTTATTGTCACTGTCAGCACACTGAAAGCACTGAGCTACAGTGATTGTTTAGCACTGTTTTGGGTTTTTGTCACTGTTATCAAACGGGAGCCTGTGTACCCGTATGTGTTACGACTGTTGGTTATTGTCATGTCAGCACCGCTGAGAGCCTGTGGCACCAGTCACGTGTTCGCCCCTGTTATGTATTGTCACGGTCGCACCCCTGGAGCACTGTGCTACAGCGTTTGTTCACTGTTGGTTATTGTTATGTCAGCACCATGAGAGACATGTACCAGTCACGTGTTCGCCCCTGTTTTGTATTGTCACTGTAGACCATGAGAGCACTGTGCTTCAGTGTTTTGGGTTTACCCCTGTTGGTTATTGTCATGTCATCACTGCTGAGAGCACTGTGCTACCAGCGATGTGTTTTACCACAGTTGGGTTTTGTCACTGTCAGCACGCTGAGAGATGTTTACCCGTGTGTGTTCCTGTTGGTTTTTTTTCCTGTGACCCGGCCTTGTACCGTGATGTGTTCTTGTTTGGTTTTTGTCACTGTCATCACCCCTTGAAGCACTGTGCTACAGTATGTGTTCCCCATGTTGGTTATTTTCACTTCAGCCCACTGAGAGCACGTTACCAGTTATGTGTTCATGTTGGTTATTGTCACTGTCGCACCGTTGAGGCCTGTGTACCAGTGATGTGTTCACCACTGTTGGTTATTGTACTGTCACCTGCGAGAGCCCGTGTATAGTGAGTGTTCACCACTGTTGGTTTTGTCACGTCAGCACCGCTGAGAGCACTGTGTACCAGTTTTGTGTTTACCCCTGTTGGTTATTGTTACGTCAGCACTGCTGAGAGCCCTGTGTTTTAAATGAGTGTTTACCCCTGTTGGTTTTGCACTGTCGTACGTTGAGAGCACTGTGCTTCCTGTGATGCGCTTACCACTGGTTTGGGATTGTCACTGTCAGCACGCTGGAGCACTGTGCTACGTGATGTGTTACTGTTGGTTTTTTGTCACTGTTCACCGCTGAGGCACTGTGCTAAGTGATGGTTTATTTTGGTTATTGTCCTGCTCACCGTGAGGGCCTGTGTACCAGTGATGTGTTCACCACTGTTTGGGTTTTGTCATGTCAGCACTCTGAGGCACTGTGTACAATGTGGTTCACCCCTGTTTGGGTTTTTTGTCACTGTCAGCACCCCTGAGGGCAGTTCTACCAGTTATGTGTTCATGTTGGTTTTGTCCTGTCGCAGCGTTTGGAGACACTGTGTACAAATGATGTGTTCCCATGTGGTTTTTGTCACTGTCAGCCCGTGGAGCATGTTCTACCCGTTATGTTTCACTTTTTGGGTTTTTGTCACTGTGCACATTGAGAGCACGTTTTACCGTGATGTGTTCACTTTGTTATTGTCACTGTCCCAACACTGAGAGCCTGTGCTCCATTATGTGTTTACCACTTTTTTGGGTTTTGTCACTGTCATCACCCCTGAGAGCGCACGTGTCCCAAATGTGTGTTCATGTGGATTTGTCAGGGCATCACCGCTAAGGCCTTGTAAAGTGATGTGTTCACCTATTGGTTTTTTTCACTGTCATCACCGCTGAGATCACTGTGCTACCGTGAGTGTTCACCTGTTGGTTTTGCCCGCATGACCCCGCTGAGAGCACTGTGCTACCATGATGTGTTAGACTGTTGGTTATTTTTCACTGTCGCCACTGAGAGCCTGTGCTCCCCGTAATGTGTTCACTGTGGTTTTGTCCTGTCAGCACCCCTGAGAGCACTGTGCTACCCGTGTTTTGTTCTCAATGTTGTTATTGTCACTGTCAGCACCGCTGGGCCCTGTGCTACCAGTGATGCGTTATCCTGTTGGTTTTTTGTCACTGTCAGCACCCCTGAGAGCACTGTGTCCAGTGATGTGTTCACCACTGTTGGTTATTGTCACTGCAGCACCTTGAGAGCACTGTGCTACCAGTGAGTTCACCCCCTGTTGGGTTTTGCACTGTCAGACCGCTGGAGAGACTGTGTACCAGTGTGTGTTCCCATGTTTGGGTTTTTGTCATGTCAACCCCCTGGGATGTGTTTCCGTGAGTGTTCATCCCCTGTTGGTTTTTGTCACTGTCAGCACCGCTGAGGACTGTGTACCAGTGATGTGTTCCCATTTTGGTTTTGTCACTGTCAGCCACTGACGCATGAGCTACCCCTGATGTGTTTTTGCATGTTGGTTTTTTGTCCTGTTATCAACATGGGAGCCTGTGCTACCATTGATGTGTTTACCCCTGTTGGGTTTTTGTCACTTTGCACCCCTTGAGAGACTGTGGGGACCAGTCAGTGTTGCCCTGTTATGTATTTTTCATGTCAGCACCCAGGCCTGTGTACCGCGATGTGTTCACGTTGGTTATTTTTATGTCAGCACCCCGAGAGCACTGTGTACCGTCACGTGTTCGCCACTGTTATGTATTGTCACTGTCGCACCCCTGGAGCATGGTTCCCGTGATTGTTCACCCCTGTTGGGTTTTTGTCACTGTCAGCACAGCTGAGAGCATGTTCTACCAGTGATGGTTCACTGTTGGTTATTGTCACTGTCAGCACCACAGAGCACTGTGCTACCCGTGTGTGTTCCCACTGTTATGTATTGTCATGTCAGCACGCTGAGAGCACTGTGCTACCGTTATGTGGCACGTTTGGTTTTTTTTCACTGTCAGCACCGGTTTTGGGGCACTCTGGTACAGTGGATTGTTACCCCTGTTTGGGTTTTTGTCACTGTCAGCATGCTGAGGGCACTGTGCTAAGTGTGTGTTTTTTACCACAGTTGGTTATTGTACTGTTGCACAGTGAGAGCCGTTTTTACCGTGATGTGTTCACTGTTGGTTATTGTCATGTCATCACCCCAGAGCCCCTTTCTACAGTGATGTTTTTCACCACTGTTTTGTTTGTCACTGTCGCACCCCTGGAGCCGTGCACCCGTTTGTGTTTACTGTTGGTTTTTGTCATGTCGCACCCTTGAGAGCATCTGTTACATGATGTGTTCACCATGTTGGTTATTGTCACTGTCAGCACTGCGGAGCACTGTGCTCTGTGATGTGTTTCCTGTTTGGGTTTTTTGTCACGTTGCACCGTTGGAGCACTGTGCTTCCCGGGCGTACCCCTGTTGGTTATTGTCACTGTCAGCACCCTGGAGCATTGCTACCCGTTAGTGTTCACTTTTGGTTTTTGTCACTGTCAGCCCGTTTGAGAGCACTGTGCTTCCAGGATGCGCTTTCCCCTGTTTGGGTTTTTGTCACTGTCAGCACCGCTGAGAGCATTTTGTAACAGTGATGTGTTACTGTTTTTTATTGTCACTGTCATCACCCCTGAGGCACTGTGCTACCTTGATGTGTTCATTGTTTGGGTTTTTGGGACTGTCATCACGCTGAGGCGCTGTGCTACAGTGATGTGTTATTTTGGTTTTGCCCCTGTCTCACGCTGAGAGCGCTGTGCTACCCGGATGTGTTCACCACTGTTGGTTATTGTCAAATGTCACACGTAGAGCACTGTGCTCCAGGAGTGTTCACTAATGGTTATTGTCACTGTATACCCCTGAGAGCACTGTGCTACCCGTATGTGTTTCCATGTTGGTTTTGTCACTGTCATCAACACTAAAAGGGTTGGGGCTACTGTATGTGTTTACACTGTTGGGTTTTGTAATGTCATCACCGCTGAGAGCCTGTGCTAAAAAGTGATGTACACCATGTTTTTTATTGTCACTGTCATCAACAATGAGAGCACTGTGTACCGGATGTGTTTACCATGTTGGTTATTGTCACTTCTCAGTGGGGCACTGTGCTACAGTGTGTGTTCCGACGTTGGTTTTTGCACTGTCAGCAACTGAGGCACGTGACCAGTAATGGGTTTCCCGTTTGGGTTTTTGTCATGTCAGCACCGCTGGGCACTGTGCACCAGTAATGTGTTCCCATGTTGGTTTTTGTCATGTAGCACCCTGAGGCACTGTGCTACCGGATGGTCCCACTGTTGGTTATTGTCCTGTCAGACCGTGGGCACTGTGCTACCAGTGATGTTTTTACCATGTTGGTATTTTTAAATGTATCCCCGTGCGAGCCCCGTGCGCAGTGTGAGTTTCCACGTTGGTTGTTTTTACTGTCAGCACCCTTAGAGATTGTGGTACCAGTGATGTGTTCCCACTGTTGGTTATTTTACTGTCACACGTGAGAGCACGTGCTGCCAGTGTGTGTATCCCCCTGTTGGTTATTGTCACTGTCATAACACGAGAGCACTGGTTTTCCGTGTGGTTCACCCTGTTGGTTATTGTCACTGTAGCACCCCTGAGAGCCGGGGTACCAGTGATGTGTTAACCCCGTTGGTTTTGTCCTGTCAGCACCGCTGAGGCACTGGCTACCAGTGTGTGTTCACCACTGTTGGTTTTTGTCACGTCAGCACCCGAAATGGCAAGTATGGCCCCTGGGATTGTACCGGCCCCTAAAAAATTCCCTTTTTTTTCCCTGGGATTGTCACCCACACCCTAAGGAAATTTTGTTTCCATTTTTTCCGGAATTTAAAGCCCTACCGGGGATTTTTTTGGGGGTGGTTTGGGGTTTTTTTTTTTGGGGGACCATGATTTTCAGGGGGATCCGAGGGCTTTCCCCCTTTCCCTTTTTTTTTTTTTTTGGGGTTGGTGTGGGGGTGTTTGGGGGTTTGGGGTTTTTGGGGGCCCCAAAAATTTCACCTAATTTTGGGGGCAGGGGCTGGTTTTGGGGGTGTGGTTTTGTTGGTTTTGGGGGGGTTCTGGTTTTTTGTTTGGGGCCACCAATTTTTCACCGGGGGGGGGGGGGTTTTTTAGTTTTGGGGGGTTTTTTGTGGTTTTTTTTTGTTTTTGGGGTTTTTTAAAAAATTGGTTCAGCCCCCCAAACCCAAAGGGGTAAAAAAAACCCCAAAACTTGGGATCAATTAAAACCCTTTGGGGGGAAACCCTTTATTTCACCCAAAAAAATTGGGGCGCCCAACAAGGGAAATATTTTTAAAAAAGAAATCAAGGGAAATTTCCCCCTTAAAAAATTTTATTTCCTTTAAAACCCAAAAATTTTAAAGGGGAAAAAAATGTTATTAATTAAAAAGGCCCCAATTTTTGGGGCCCCCCAAAATTTTTTTCCCACCCCCGGGGTTGGGCCCTTTTTTGGGGGAAAAATTTTTAACCCCCCCTTTTTAAAACTAAACCTATCAGTTGAGTCACCTGATTTGGTTTGCAGTGGTCGTGTGTGTGTGTGTTGTGTGTGTGTGTGTGTCTAGTGATGGTTGGTGTGTAGTTGCGTTCAGTGTGTTGTGTGTGTGTGTGTGTGTGCGTGTTCGTGTGTGTGTGTGTACTCACCTAATTGTACTCACCTAATTGTGGTTGCAGGGGTCGTGTGGTGTGTGTGTGTGTGTGTGTGTGTGTGTGTGTGTGTGTGTGTGTGTTGTGCGTGTTCGTGTGTGTGTGTGTACTCACCTAATTGTACTCACCTGATTGTGGTTGCAGGGTCGTGTGTGTGTGTGTATGTGTGTGTGTGTGTGTGTGTGTGTGTGTGTGTGTGTGTGTGTGTGTGTGTGTGTGTGTGTGTGTTGTGTGTGTGTGTGTGCGCGCGCGTGTGTGTGTGCGTGTGTGTTGTCGCGTGTGTTGTGTGCGCTGTGTGTGTGATTGTGTGTGATGTGTGTGTGTGATGTGTGTGTTATGTGTGTGTGTTGTGTGTGTGTATGTGTGTGTGTTTGTTGTGTGTGTTATGTGTGTGTGTATGTGTGGTGTGTTATGTGTGTATGTTATGTGTGTGGGTTATGTGTGTGTGTTATGTGTGTGTGTTATGTGTGTGTGTTATGTGGTGTGTGTGTGTGTGTGCGTGTGTGTGTGTGTGTGTGTGTGTGCGTGTGTGTGTGTGCGGTGTGTGTGATTGTGTGTGATGTGTGTGTGTGATGTGTGTGTTATGTGTGTGTGTTGTGTGTGTGTGTTATGTGTGTGTGTTATGTGTGTGTGTTATGTGTGTGTGTTATGTGTGTGTGTTATGTGTGTGTGTTATGTGTGTGTGTTATGTGTGTGTGTGTGTGTGTGTTATGTGTGTGTGTTGTGTGTGTGTTATGTGTGTGTGTTAAGTGTGTGTGTTATGTGTGTGTGTGTGTGATGTGTGTGTTATGTGTGTGTTGTGTGTGTGTTATGTGTGTGTGTTATGTGTGTGTGTTATGTGTGTGTGTTATGTGTGTGTGTTATGTGTGTGTGTTATGTGTGTGTGTGTGTGTGTGTGTGTGTGTGTGTGTGTGTGTGTGGGGTGTGTGTGTGTGTGTATTATACAGAATTCTATGTCTATCAGCCTCAGTTTTGGCCTTCATGCAGTTGATCGATTTTAAGTTAAACAAATTGACCAATCAGCCAACAGGGAGGAGAAAGTTGCGTCACATATGAGTCAAGTTCATGAGAAAGCCATGAAGAAAGTTTTAAATGTAGGCCAAGTTCATTTGTTGCGCAAACGTGTTCGCTCTCATATATGCTCTTAAGTTGGATGAACTCAGTAATGACAACAATTTACAACTGTCTTTCAGTGTAAATTCATTGCTTAACTATTGTCATGAGATTCATATCATCATTCTGAGTGTCATGGTATTAACATTTGTGTCATTGTAATAATATGAGTATCAGTGTTAGTATGAGTAACCTGGTGTAGGTAGGAGTGTCATGGTATTAGTGTATCACTGCATGGTAGTATCATAAGTGCTATGTTATTACCATGATTATCATGGTTTTAGCAAGAGAATCAAAATTTTGGAATACGTATCATGGTATTAGTAGGACGACTTTGATGTCGTAACTTAAATAAAATGTTCTTGGCTCCTAAAGGCTGCTCACACTGCTGTCTAGGGGTTATAAAATTACACTGAAAAACACAGCAAACCTTGGACCAACATGTACTCATATATTGCACAATATTAATTATTACAAGGAAGGAAGGACAAAAACTAACCTATATAAAAATATGTCTATATTAACAGTAACTTATATCCAACTTATAACTACTACAAAAAAGCACCACACTCCAGTTCACATTAACTCACTGCTACTAAAGAGTTAAACAAAATAAATGAACATTTATGAACAGGGAGGCTCCATGACACCCCTCCCCCTTTCTTCAGGCTGTGCTACCAGTGATGTGTTTACCACTGTTGATTATTGTCACTGTCTGCACCGCTGAGAGCACTGTGCTACCCCTGTTGTTGTTCCTCGATGACGGTTCCTCTTCATACACATATTGCAACCTATTTGTTGACAGGACAACGGCAGGTATTCACTTACTCTCTGTAACTGTCAGTTTTGGTATTTCCGAGAATTTTTTTTTGCAGCTATTTATAAGGTATACCACGCATTTTTCTCCTCACAGACTATATAAAAGTTCCCAAATCCTCACCTAAAAAAACTCGCTTTAAACTTGGGCCCCAAATAAATTTACCACATTATATTTTTTTTATTAACCTCTTGGAAATTTCCACTATTTTTTTAATTTAAAGTTGTTTAAACCCTTTTTTTCCAAAATATAACGCGTAAAAAATTGTAACAAAATCAACTCCTTACAATAAAATACAGAACTTTTTTTTTTCAGGGGGTTCATTGGGGCATGCCTAATCCCTTTTATTAATAAGTACCGTCCGGATATCCCACTCAAAGAAAAAAGTCAAAGGGAAAAAACAGCAAAATTCATTCCCCAAAGCTGCCCTGAAAGTTTGTTGAGGTTAAACCCGTTTTGCATAAAAGTAAGAAAAATTTTTAAATGTTCACGTAGTTAAGACAACTTTTTTTAAAATTTTCTGAAAAAAAGGGCAACATCCAAAGCAAATCCCAAACTAAATTTGATCGCATTTTGCAAAAATGACGGGGGGTTTCGGGGAAAAAGTTTAAATTACTCCCTTAGGGTAAATAAAAAAAACAAATTTTCAAAATAAAATTTTTTTGTCGCAACTTGACTTAAAAACAACGGGGACATAACCAAAAATTTCACTACGCTGGGGCATTTAGCACAATCCCACAAACAACGGGCCCAAAAAATAATAAAAATTGAAAAAAAAAACACTTAAAGAAAACCCTAGAAATTTTGGGAAAAAAATTTTTTTAAAAACTGTACACTGAAAATTTTTTAAAATTAAAACCATGACCCGATTAATTTTACCCTCCTTCCTTCCCACATTATATGTAAAAACAACCCCCCTTCCCACATCAAATGTTTAAAAAACCTTTCCCTTTCCCCCAAATTTTAAAGTAAGAGCAACCTCCCCCCCCACATTATATGAAAGCAAACCCTTTCCTTCCCCCAATTTTAGGGAAACAACCTCCCTTCCCACATTATAGGGAAAAAAGCAACCTCCCCTTTCCCCCTTTAAAATTTAAAAGGGAACCTCCCTTTTCCCCCATTATATTAAGACAACCCCTTCCCCTTTTTAAAACAAAAAACCCCCTTCCCCCAATTTTTTTTAAAGCAACCTCCCTTTTTCCCCCATTATATGGGAAAGCAACCTTCCTTTCCCCCATTTTATGTAAAGCAACCTCCCTTTTCCCCACATTTTATGTAAAAGCAACCTCCTTTTCCCCCATTAAATGTAAGAGCAAACCCCCTTCCCACATTAAGGGAAGAGCAACCTCCCCTTCCCCCCATTAATTTAAAAAACAAAACCCCCATTTTCCCCCATTTTATGGGAAAGCAAACCCCCCTTCCCCCATTTTATTAAGAGCAAACCAAACCCTTTCCCCCATTATATTAAACAACCTCCCTTCCCAAAAATATGTAATCAACCTCCACCCCCCAAATTTTAAGGAAAAAGCAACCTTTCCCTTCCCCCCTTATATGTTAAAGCAAAACCTTTTTCCCTTCCCCCCCTTATATGAAGAAACAAACCCCCCCCTTTCCCCCATTATATTAAACAAAACCCTTCCCCTTTCCCCCAATTTAAAGTAAAAACCCCCCCTTCCTTCCCACATTATATTTAAGGCAACCTTCCTTTCCCCCATTATATGAAAGCACCCTTCCTTCCCGATTATAAGTAAAGCCAAACTTCCTTTCCCCCTTTTGGGGTTTCAACAAATTTCCCTTTCCCCCCATTTTTATGTAAAGGCAACCTTCCTTTCCCCAAAAATGTAAAAGCAACCTTCCTTCCCACATTATATGTAAAGCAACCTTTCCTTCCCCCATTTTATTTAAGACAAACCCCCTTTCCCCCAAATTTTAAGGGAAAAACAACCTTCCTTCCCACAATATAGTAAGAGCAACCTTTCCCTTTCCCCCTTTTTTATTTTAAAAGCAAACCTTTTTCCCTTCCCCCATTATATTTAAACAACCTTTCCCTTTCCCCCATTATATGTAAAGCAACCTTCCTTCCCCCATTATATGTAAAAAGCAACCTTCCTTCCCCAACATTAATTAAAGTAAGCGCACCCCCCTTCCCACATTTTATGAAGAAACAACCCCCCTCCCAAATTTAAAATGTAAAACAAAACCTCCCCTTTCCCCATTAATGTAAGAGCAACCCCCTTCCCCCATTTTTTGAAAGACAACCCTTTTTTCCCACATTTTATTAAAAACAACCTTCCTTCCCACATTATATTAAGGGCAAACCCTTTCCCTTTCCCCCAATTTTATGTAAGAGCAACCTCCCTTCCCCCATTATATGTAAGGAAACAACCCTTTCCTTCCCAAAATTTTATGTAAGGGGCAACCTTCCTTCCCCCACATTATATGTAAAGCAAAACCCTTTCCCTTCCCCCATTATTTTAAAAAGCAACCCCCCTTCCCACATTAAATGTAAAGCAAAAACCTCCCTTTCCCACATTTATGTAAAGCAAACCCTTTCCCTTTCCCCCCATTAAAAATTAAGAAACATCCTCCCTTCCCCCATTTTAAAAGGTAAGAGCAACCTCCTTTTTACATTAATGAAAAGCAACCTCCCTTCCCCCCATTTTAAAAGTAAAGCAACCTCCCCCCCCACTTATAATTTAAAAGCAACCCCCCTTTTCCCCCATTTTATTTAAAAAGCAACCTCCCCCCCCATTTTTAAAAGTAAGAGCAACCCCCCCATCCCCCCTAAATTAAAAGGGAACCTCCCTTCCCAAAATTTTATTAAAGCAACCTCCCTTCCCACATTATATGAAAAAGCAACCTCCCCTTTCCCCATTAAATGGGAAAGCAAACCCCCTTCAAATTTTATGTAAAAAGCAACCTTCCTCCCCCATTATATGGAAAAAAAACCCCCCTTCCCAAATTTTTATTAAAAGCAACCTTCCTTTTCCCCATTATATGTAAAGCAACCTCCCTTTTCCCCCATATATGTAAAGCAACCCTCCTTTCCCCCTTATAAAGTAAAAAGCAACCTCCCTTCCCCCTTTAAAATGTAAAGCAACCTTCCTTTCCCCCAAAATTTTATGTAAAGCAACCTCCCTTCCCACATTAAAAGTAGGACAACCTCCCTTGCCAAAATTATATGTAAAGCAACCGCCCTTCCCACATTGGGATGTAAGACAACCTCCCTTCCCCCATTATGTAAAAGCAACCTTCCTTCCCACATTTTAAAATTTTTACAACCCCCCTTCCCCCCATTATAAAGAGCAACCTCCCTTTCCCCCCCAATTAATGTAAGAAACAAAACCCTTTCCTTCCCCCATTAAAAATTTAAAAGCAACCTTCCCTTTCCCCCATTATTAAGAGCAAAATCCTTTCCCCCATTTAAAAGTAAGAGCAACCTTCCTTCCCACATTTAAAGGAAGAGCAACCCTTTCCTTTCCCACTTATATTTAAAGCAACCTCCCCTTTTCCCCCCCTTATAAATTAAAAGCAACCCCTTTCCCTTCCCCCATTATAGGGAAACAAAACTTCCTTCCCCCCATTATATGTTAAAAGCAACCTTCCCTTCCCCATTTTTGTGTAAGAGCAACCCTTTTCCCCCATTTATATGTAAATCAACCTTCCTTCCCACATTAATTTAAAGCAACCTCCCCTTCCCCCCATTTTTTGTAAGAGCAACCTTTCCTTTCCCCCATTTAAATTTAAAGCAACTTCCTTCCCCCCAATTTTAAGTAAGAAACAACCTTCCTTCCCACATTTAAAAGTTAAAAACAACCTTCCCTTTTTTTTTTTCCGCCTTTTTTTTTAATGGGAAGAGCAACCTCCCCTTTTTACATTATATTAAACAACCTCCTTCCCCCATTATATTTAAACGCATCCTCCCTTTCCCACATTTTAAAATTTAAAAGGGAACCTCCCTTTCCCCAAATTATATTTAAGGGGCAACCGTCCCTTTCCCCATTAAATGTAAAGCAACCTCCCTTTTCCCCCATTATATTAAAAAACAAACCCCCCCCCTTTCCCCCATTTTAATGTAAGACCAAAACCCCCCTTTTCCCCCATTAAAATGGAAGAAACAACCTCCCTTTCCCCCATTATATAAAGAAACAACCTTCCTTCCCACATTATATGTAAGAGCAAAACCCTTTCCTTCCCCCCCATTATATTAAGAGCAACCTTCCCCTTTCCCAAAATTAAAATTAAGACAACCCCCTTCCCACATTAAAAAGTAAAGCAACCTTCCTTCCCCCCATTTTATTAAAGCAACCTTTCCCCCCCACCATTTTATGTAAAGCAACCTTCCTTCCCCCATTATATGTAAAGCCCCCTCCCTTCCCACTTAAATTTAAAAGCAACCTTCCCTTTCCCCCATAAAATTTTTAAAAAAGAAACCCTTTTTTCCCACATTATAAAGTAAAGAAGGGGGGGTCTCCCCCCTTCCCACATTATATGTAAAAAGCAACCCCCCCCTTCCCACATTATATTAAGAGCAACCTCCCTTCCCACCTTAAATGAAGACAACCCCCTTTCCCCCATTAAGTAAGACAACCTCCCTTCCCAAAATTTTATGTAAGAAACAACCTCCCTTCCCACATTTTATTAAAGCAAACCTCCCTTTTACACATTATATTAAAGCAACCTCCCCTTTCCCCCATTTTAAAAATGGGGCAACTCCCCTTCCCACATTAAGGGAAAAGCAACCCCCCCTTCCCACATTAAAATTAAAGCAACCTCCCTTTCCCCCATTAATTTTAAGAAACAACTTCCCTTTCCCCCATTATATGTAAAGCAACCTCCCTTTCCCACAATTTTATGTAAAAGCAACCCCTCCCCTTTCCCCCATTATATTAAAACAACCTCCCTTCAACAATTTTATGAAGAGCAACCTTCCTTCCCCAAAATTAGGTAAGAGCAACCCCCCTTCCCAATTCTATTAAAAACCCCCTTCCTTCCCCAAAACATTATTTTGTAAAGCAACCTCCCTTCCCCTATTTTATGTAGGACAACCTCCCCTTTCCCCATTAAAATGTAAAGCAACCTCCCTTCCCACATTTATGTAAAGCAACCTCCCTTCCCCCCAATTTTTTAAGACAACCTTTCCCCCCAATTAAAATTTTAAAAGCAAACCCCCTTTCCCCCATTTAGTAAAAGCAAACCCCCCTTTCCCCCATTTAAAATTTAAACAACCTTTCCCCTTTCCCAAAAATTAAGAGACAACCCCCCTTCCCACATTATAATAAGACAACCATCCTTCCCACATTATATTTTAAGACAACCCCTTCCCCTTTCCCAATTATAGTAAGAGCAACCTTCCTTCCCACATTTAAAATGAAACAACCCCCTTCCCACATTATATGTAAGACACCTTCCCTTTCCCCCATTAATTTTAAAGCAACCTTTCCCTTTTTACCTTATATGTAAGACAACCTTCCCCTTTCCCCCATTATATTTAAGAGCAAAACCCCCCCTTCCCCCCAATTTTTTAAAAAAGCAACCTCCTTTTCCCCCATTATAGTAAGAGCAACCTTTTCCTTCCCCCATTTTAAATTTTAAAGGGATCCCTCTTCCCACATTTTTTATGTAAGAGCAACGTCCCTTTCCCCAAAATATTTTAAGAGCAAAAACCTCCCTTCCCCATTTTATGTAAGAGCAACCTCCCCTTTCCCACAATTTTATTAAGAGCAACCTCCCTTTCCCCCATTTTTATTTTAAAGCAACCTCCCCTCCCACATTTTAAATTTAAAAGCAACATCCCTTTTCCCCCATTATATTTAAGACTCCTCCCTTTTCCCCCTTTTTATTAAGAGCAACCCCCCCTTCCCCCATTATATGAAGAGCAACCTCCTTCCCACATTATAAAGAAGAGCCCAAACCCCCCTTCCCACAAAATTTGGGTTTTGAACAACCTTTCCCTTCCCCCAATATGTAAACAACCTCCCTTTCCCCCATTATAGTAAAAAAACAACCTTCCTTCCCACATTATAAATTTAAAACAAAACCCCCCTTCCCATTTTTTGTAAAGCCCAAACCCTTTCCCTTCCCACATTAAAATGTAAAACCCCCTTCCCCTTCCCCCATTATATTAAGAGCCCTCCTCTCTTCCCAAAAATTTTAAATTTAAAAGGGAACGTCCCTTCCCAAAATTTTTATGTTTAAAAAACCCCCCTTCCCACATTATATGTAAAAAGCAACCTCCCTTCCCCCATTATATAAGAAAAAACCTCCCCTTTCCCCCCATTATATTTAAAGGGGCAACCTCCCTTTCCCCCATTAAAGGGAAGGGGCAACACCCTTCCCCCAATATAGTTAAACCCAAACCCCCCCCCTTTTAAAAAAAAAAAAACCCCCTTCCCAAATTAAAAATGTAAGAGCAACCCCCCCTTCCACAATTTTATTAAGACAACCTCCCTTCCCACATTATATTAAAAACAACCTTTCCTTTCCCCCATTATATGTAAAAAGCAACCTCCCTTCCCCCATTAAAAATTTAAAAAAACCTTCCTTCCCACATTATATTTTAAAAGGGAACCTCCCTTCCCACATTTTTGTAAAGCAACCTTTCCCTTTCCCCCATTATATTAAGAGGGAAAACCCCCCTTCCCACATATATTAAAAAGCAACCCCCCCTTCCATTATTATATTAAGAGCCCAAACCCCCCTTTCCCCCAATTTTTTTTAAGAGCAACCTCCCTTCCCACATTATATGTAAAGCAACCTTCCTTCCCCACATTATATTAAAGGGCAAACCTTTCCCCTTTCCCAAAAATTAAATTAAAAAAGCAACCCCCCCTTTCCCCAAAATTAAAATTAAAACAACCTCCCCCCACAGTTTTATGGGGAAAAGCAACCCCCCCCACATTTAAATTTAAGGGGCAACCTCCCTTTCCCCCATTAATAATTTTAAAAAAAACCCCCTTCCCCCATTAAAATGTAAAGCAACCTCCCCTTTCCCCCATTATATTAAAGCAACCTCCCCCCCACATTTTAAAGTAAAGCAACCCCCCTTCCCACATTAAAATGTAAGAGCAACCTCCCTCCCACATTTTATTAAGACAACCCCCCTTCCCCCAAATATTAAAAAGCAACCCCCCTTCCCCCATTATATTAATCAACCCCCCTTCCCACATTATATGAAAAACAACCTCCCCTTTCCCCCATATTTTAAGAGGGAACCTCCGTTCCCACATTTTATGTAAGAGCAAACCCCCCCTTTCCCCCATTATATGTAAAGAAACCCCCCTTCCCACATTATATTAAGACAACCTCCCCTTTCCCCATATATGTAAAGAAACAACCTTTCCCCTTTCCCCCTTATAATTTAAAAACAAACCCCTCTTCCCACCCTTATATTAAAACGACCTCCCTTTCCCCCAAAATTTAAGGGGCAACCTCCCCCTTCCCCCATTTACTTAAGGGGCAACCCCCTTTCCCCCATTATATGTAAGACAACCTCCCTTCCCACATTATATGTAAGAGCAAAACCCCCTTCCCACATTAAATTAAGACAAAAATCCCTTCCCCCCAAATTTATATTAAGAGCAACCTCCCTTCCCACATTATATTTTAAAAGCAACCCCCTTTCCCCCATATGTAAAAACAACCTCCCTTCCCCAAATTAAAAGGTTTAAACAACCTCCCTTTCCCCCATTATATGTAAGACAATCTCCCTTCCCACATATGTTTTGAGCAACCCCTTTTTTTTTTCCCCTTTCCCCCATATGAAAACAACCCCCCTTCCCCCCATTTTTATAAAAAGCAACCTCCCCTTCCCCCATCAATTTAAACAACCTCTTTTTCCCACATTTACGTAAAAAGGGAAAACCCCCCTTCCCCCCCTTTAAATTTAAAAGCAACCTCCCTTTTCCCCCCACTTAATTTAAAACAACCTCCCTTCTCAATCATATGTAAACAACCTCCCTTCCCCCATTACATTTTACTAAACCTCACTTCCCCCCCATTATTTTGAACAGCAAACCCCCTTCCCACATTAAAATGTAAAGCAACCTCCCTTTCCCCCATTATATGTATAGCAAAACCCCCCTTTCCCCCATAGTAAGGGGCAACCTCCCCTTCCCCCATTTTATTAACAACAACCTCCCTTCTCACACAATTAATAGCAACCTCCCTTCCCCCATCAAAATTAACAGCAACCCCCCCTTCCCACATCATATGTAACAAACCCCCCCTTTTCCCCCCATCATAATGTAATAGCACAAAAAACCTTTCCCACATCAAAGTTAAACAACCCCCTTTTCCCCCAAAATGTAAAAGCAAAACCCCCCTTTCCCCCATCATATTTAAAAGCAACCCCCCCTTTCCCACTTTAAAGTTTTTCAGCCAAAAACCCCCCCCCCCAACATATTAATACTAACCTTTCCCCTTCCCCCTTCATATGAAAACAAACCCCCCCTTTTTCCCTCTTTTTTGAGCAAACCCCCCCTTCCCAAATCTATGTAAAACCCCAAACCCCCCTTCCCCCATATTAACAGCAAACCCCCTTCCCACATCATAAATTTAAAAGGGAACCCCCCTTCCCACACATATGAAAAGCAACCCTCCCTTCCCCCCATATTAATACCCAACCCCCCTTCCCCCATCACATTAAACAACCCCCTTTTCCCCTTCCCTATGTAACACAACCCCCCCCTTTCCCACATCATATTTAAGAGCATTTTCCCTTCCCCAACTTATTTTAAAAGCAAATTCCCTTTTCCCCCCCTCATATTAAAAAAAACCTCATTTCCCCCCAAAAATGTAATAGCAAACCCCCCCTTTCCCCAAAAAATAAAATAACAACCTCCCCTTCCCCCCATCTAGTAACAGCCCCCCTTTTTCCCACATCATATGTAATAGCAACCCCCCTTCCCCCATCATTTGTAAAAGCCCAAAATCCCTTCCCCCATATGTAGAAAAAAAACCCCCTTTCCCCATCCCTATTTAGAGCACTTTTGTCCCACATCATTGTAAAGGCACCCTTTGTCCCCACATCCCTATTAAGAGCAACCTCCCTTCCCCCAACATATTAATACAAACCCCCCTTCCCCCATCCCTATGTAACAACAACCCACTTCCCACACATATTTAAGACCACTTCCCCCTTTCCCCCATCATATGTAAACTCAACCCCCCTTCCCCCATCATATGTAACAGCCAAACCCCCCTTTCCCCCAACATTTTGTAAGAGCAGCTTCCCTTTCCCCCAAACATTTTTAAAAAGCAACCCCCCCTTTCCCCAAAATTTAAACAAACCTTCCCCCTTTTTTTTTTTCCCCCCTTCACATGTAATGCAACCCCCCTTCCCCCCTTTATATGTAACAGCAACATCCTTCCCACACCATATGAACACAACCCCCCCTTCCCCCATCATAGTAATTTGCAACCTCCCTTCCCACATAGTAACACAACCCCCCTATCCCCAAAAAAAATGAAAAACAAAACCCTTTCCCTTTCCCCCTTCATATGCAAATGCAACCCCCCTTTCCCCCATCATATTAATAGCAACCTCCCTTTCCCACTTCATTGTAATACAACCTCCCCCCCACCCCATATGTAATAGCAACCTCCCTTTCCCACTTCATATGTAATAGCAACTTCCCCCCCACTTTATATTAAAAAACCCCCCCCTCCCACATCATATTTTAAGAGCAAAACCTTTCCCTTTTCCCAAAACCCTATTTAAGAGCAAACCTCCCTTCCCCCATCATATATTAAAAAGCAACCTCCCTTTCCCCCTTCAAAAATAATAGCAAAATTTCCCCTTTCCCCCATCATATTAACGCAAACCCCCTTTCCCCCATCAAAAATTAAAGCAACCTCCCTTTTCCCCCATATGAAAAACAACCTCCCCTTTCCCCCATAACAGTAACAACAAACCCTTTCCTTCCCACTCAACGTAAAAACAACTCCCTTCCCCCATCAAAACAGAACAAAACCTTCCTTCCCCCTCAACAGTAACAACAAACCCTTCCTTTCCCACTCAACAGTAACAACAACCCCCCTTCCCAATCAACAGTAACAACAAACCCTTTCCCTTTACATCAACAGTAACAACAACCTTCCCTTTCCCCCATAACAGTAACAAAAAAAACCCTTCCCTTTCCCACTCAACCCGAACAACAACCTTCCTTCCCCCCCTCAAAAAGTAAAACAACCTTCCTTCCCAATCAACAGAAAACAACCTTTCCTTCCCACATCAAAATTTCAACAAAACCTTCCTTCCCCATCAAAAAGTAACAACAACCTTCCCTTCCCCATCAACAGTTACAACAACCTTCTTCCACATCAAAAATACAAAAACCTTCCCTTTCCCACCAAGGAACAGCAACCTTCCCCCCACATCAAGAGTAAAACAAATTCCTTCCACAGAAAGTAAAACAAAAATTCCTTCCCCCCCATCAAAAAAATAACAACAAACCCTTTTTCCCACATCGGGGAGTAAAACAACCTTCCTTCCACATCAAAAAATAACAACAACCCTTCCTTCCCACTGAACAGTAACAACAACCTTTTCCCACTCAAAGTAAAAAACCTTTTTCCCACATCAAGAGTAACAGGAACCTTCCTTCCCACATCAACAGTAACAACAAACCTTCCCTTCCACCAACAGTAACAACAAACCCTTTCCCTTCCAAAATCAAAAGTAACAAAACCTTCCTTTCCCCATAAACAGTAACAACAACCTTCCTTTTTCCCACATCAACATAAAAACAACCTTCCTCCCCATCACATAACAACAACCTTCCTTCCCACCAAAAAAAAAACAACAACCCTTTCCCTTCCCCCATCAAGGTAACACAACCTTCCTTCCCCACCAACAAATAACAACAACCTTCCTTCCCCATCAAAAGAACAACAAAACCCTTTCCTTTTTTTCCAATCAACATAAAAACCTTCCCTTCCCCACATCAACAATAACAACAAACCCTTTCCCTTTCCCCCTTTTAAAAGTAACAAAACCTTCCTTCCCACATCAAAAAGTAACAACAACCTTCCTTATTCCCCAGTAACAGCAAAATTCCTTTCCCCCATAAACATAAAAACAACCCTTCCCTTTCCCCCCAGAACAGTAACAACAACCTTCCTTTTCCCCATCAACGTAACAACAACCCTTTCCCTTCCCACATCAAAAGGGGAACAGCCCTTTCCTTCCCACACAACATAAAAAACACCTTCCTTTCCCCATAACAGTAACAACAAAACCCTTTCCTTTCCCACTCAAAAATTTTCAACAACCTTCCTTTACTCAAAAAAATACAAAACCTCCTTCCCCTCACAGAACAACAAACCCCCTTCCCACTCACCGTAACAACAACCCCTTCCCCCCAAAAACGTAACGCAACCTTTCCCTTTCCCCCTCAAAAAAATAACAAAAATTTCCCTTTCCCACATAAGTAACACAACCCTTTCCCTTTCCCCCATCAAGAGTAACAACAACTTCCTTCCCACTCAACGAACAAAACCTTTCCCTTTCCCACATAACAGACAAAACCTTCCTTCCCCCCCAACAATAACAACACCTTTCCTTCCCCTCAACGTAACAAAAAACCTTCCTTCCCCCCCCTAAAAGTAACAACAAACCCTTCCCCCAATCAACAGTAACAACAACCTTCCTTCCCACTCAACAAAAAACAACCTTTCCCTTTCCCCCACAAGAGTAACGAAACCTCCTTCCCCATAACGAACAAAAAACCTTCCTTCCCACAAACAACAGTTCAACAACCTTCCCCCACACAACGTAAAAACAACCCTTTCCCTTTCCCCCATCAAATAACAACAAACCTTTCCCTTCCCCCATCAACGTAACAAAACCTTTCCCTTCCCCCAAACAAACAAAAACAACAACCTTCCTTCCCACATCAACATAAAAACAACCTTCCTTCCCCCATCAACAGTAACAAAAAAACCCCTTTTTCCCCCATCAACAGTACAAAACCTTCCTTCCCACATTTAACGTAAAAAACAACCTTCCTTCCCACATCAACGCAACAACAACCTTTTTCCCAATCAACAGTAAACAACAACCTTTTTTCCCACTCAACGTAACAACAACCTTCCCCCACTCAACAATAAAAACAACCTTCCTTCCACATCAACAAAACAACAAACCTTTCCTTCCCACATCAACAAAACAACAAACCCTTCCCTTCCCCATCAACAATAACAACAACCCTTCCCTTTCCCCCTCAAAAATAAAACAACCTTCCTTCCCACATCAACAGTAACAACAACCTTCCTTCCCACATCAACAGTAACAACAACCTTCCTTCCCACATCAACAGTAACAACAACCTTCCTTCCCACATCAACAATAACAACAACCGCCATCAGTATATTTATAGGGTAAATTTGCAATTTCACCCTCATTTCTCTTTTTCCGTGACCCCCAAATTTAAAAAAGAATGAAAGGAAGACTAGTTTTTTCCGCTGCATTTTGGCTGTTAATCACAAAAAAAAAACTTTAAGGCTGTTATTGACTAATTTGATTCTATTGTAAATCCTTTATGGGTTAATAAAGGTCAATCTGATGAATTATATGACATTTTCAATTCTAGTGTAAGGATCTTGATCCAAATCGAATAAAAGTGATTATCTAGCGCAGGCTGCGAGATAACTGGTTTTGGGCAAAGATAATTAGGAATATTTGATAGTAATAATGGTAGAATAATCTACAAAATGTTAGGCAAAGACAGATGTAACTATTGTGACATTGTGGCAACGTTTCGCTCTCCAGTTACGCCTTTGCCAAGCCGTAAGTGAGAGCATTATTATTATTATTATTTATGTACGATACTATGCATTGTTCATTTTTCCTTTTCTCATGTTATGATCTATGTATGGTACCATGCACTGTTTTTCCTGTGATTATGATCTAAGTATGGTACCATGCATTGTTCATTGTTCCATCTTTTTCTCTTTGATCCATGAATCATATCCTCCATGACCAATTGTTCCCTTCCCTTTCTGTTAATATGATCCATGTTTGGTACCACTCAGAGCACGATGCATAGCACCATTGTTCCCTCCATTCATTGCACTATGCTTGGAACATTGTACACTCCTTTCTCCGTACCATGATCTAGAGATGGCGCCATTGTTCCCTTTGTTCCTCTTGCCACGAACAATGCAGGGTACCATGCAGAACCCATTGTTCTCCCAATGGTAAATTGTTCCCTCCATTCCAGTTACTTTCAATCATTCATGGCACCATCAATGTTCTGTTGTTCCCTCCTCTCCTGTTACTTAGAGGTCATTCAAAAATAACTGAAAATAATTCAGTGATGTTTTAAAAAAAAGTCTTTGCTCTCCCCTGGTGATTGTTGTAGCGTTCACATAACGTAACTCCACAAACAAATATTAATGAAGGTCACACAAGTTATTCTCCGGTGAACGATCACATATCACATTAATGTAAAAAATAATAAAAATTTCAAATGCAAGAAAAATATTAAATCATATATTTTTTTAAATACCTTTTAAATGGCTGAAGTAAAGTATATTAAAATTGACGTAGTGTTGACTTATATTATTTTTAAGTTTGCTTAGTTTGTTAAAGGTCTAGAACAGAATGACATTCCAAAATTTTTGTTAAAATCAGTCAATTAGAGGCAACAAAACTTCTGTCTTGCAGCAAGACAAACTAACCTTGAAAGTTTGAAGCTGATCAGACGAGTCATTCTCCAGTTATCATTACACGGTAACAAATCAATGACAAGGTTAGATACCTTTGTCCATTGGTCTCCCACACATGAAAATAGTCCCATGAAAGTTTTTATAAATGCATTACACGAACCTTAAAAATTTGAAGCCAATCAAATAAGTCATTCTCTAGTTATAATCGAAAATTTGGGGAAACGAGAAGAAACATCCTGCTGAGTGTACCGAAAATGTGGAAGTTATGGGAATCACAATCCTCGTCTCGGGAAAAAATGCTGTAGAAACTATTTTTTTCAATTTTCATTTATCATTTATCTTATTTTTAAATTTTTTACAATAATTTAAGAAAAATATTGGAGCTTTGTTTAAGAAAAGAACAATTTGATGAAATAATTTAAGAAAATGACAAATCGGCAACTTACACAGACCAAAATCAAAGTAAATAAAACTTCCATTTAAGATGCAGAAGCAACATTCTACAGTTAATACAAACAACACAATTTTGATGAAATTGGCAAATTTAGTTTACACAGTTTAAAGTGAAGGTTAAAATTTCTTTTAATAATTCACAACACCGAAAGTCTTTAGTGGATCAAAAACATCATCCTTAGTGAACATCAAAATGGTATACAATACCGACAGGTTGTTAGGTAAGACACATATGCAACAGTTAGACAACTTTATTCCGAAACGTTTCGCCTACACAGTAGGCTTCTTCAGTCGAATACAGAAAGTAGGCAGGAACAGTAGAGATGTGAGAGATAGTTCCTGACTATGGAACTGTACTTCTCCAGGCCGAGGGACTGACAACCTCAAATTCTACGACTTTAAGGGTCATGGACTGATTACATCGTCTTCACATCTCTACTGTTCCTGCCTACTTTCTGTATTCGACTGAAGAAGCCTACTGTGTAGGCGAAACGTTTCGGAATAAAGTTGTCTAACTGTTGCATATGTGTCTTACCTAACATCATCCTTAGTATTTGATCTCATTCCCATGATTAAAAGTTTATTCATAACATTTTCAGGAATATATTAAATTTGCGCCAATACTGACTAACGTCTGAGGTATCTTTCTCATACTACAACTACTACCACAAGTACTACAACTACTACTACCACAAGGACTACAACTACTACTACCACAAGTACTACAACTACTACTACCACAAGTACTACAACTACTACTACCACAAGAACTACAACTACTACTACCACAAGTACTACAACTACTACTACCACAAGTACTACAACTACTACTACCACAAATACTACAACTACTACTACCACAAGTTTCTTAAAAATACTACCACAAGTACTAAAACTACCACAAGTACTACAATTACTACCGCAAGCACTACAAATACTACTACCGCAAGTACTACAACTACTACTACCAAATTACTACAACTACTACAGCCACAAGTACTAAAACTACTACTACCACAAGTACTAAAACTACTACCACAAGTACTACAATTACTACCGCAAGCACTACAAATACTACTACCGCAAGTACTACAACTACTACTACCACAAGTACTACAACTACTACTACCACAAGTACTACAACTACTGCCACAAGTACTACAACTACTACTGCCACAAGTACTACAACTACTACTGCCACTAGTACTACAACTACTACTGCCACAAGTACTACAACTACTACTGCCACAAGTACTACAACTACTACTACCACAAGTACTACAACTACTACTACCACAAGTACTACAACTACTACTACCACAAGTACTACAACTACTACTACAAGTACTACATCTACTACTACCACATATACTACAACTACTACTACCACAAGTACTAAAATTAGTACCACAAGTACTAAAACTACTACCACAAGTACTACAATTACTACCGCAAGCACTACAACTACTACTACCTCAAGTACTACAACTACTACTACCACAAGTACTGCAACTACTGCCACAAGTACTAAAACTATTACTGCCACAAGTACTACAACTACTACTGCCACAAGTACTACAACTACTGCCACAAGTACTACAACTACTACTGCCACTAATACTACAACTACTACTGCCACAAGTACTACAACTACTACTGCCACAAGTACTACAACTACTGCCACAAACACTACAACTACTACTGCCACTAGTACTACAACTACTACTGCCACAAGTACTACAACTACAACTGCCACAAGTATTACAACTACTGCCACAAGTACTACAACTACTGTAGCAAGTACTACAACTACTACTATCACAAGTACTACAACTACTACTGCCACAAGTACCACAACTAATACTGCCAAAAGTACCACAACTACTACTGCCAAAGTACTACAACTACTACTGCCACAAGTACTACAACTACTACTGACACAAGTACTACAACTACTACTGCCCAAGTCTTCCTACTGGCAAGTACAAACTATAACTGCCACAAGTACTACAACTACTACTGCCACAAGTACTACAACTAATACTGCCACAAGTACTACAACTACTACTGCCACAAGTACTACAACTACTACTGCCACAAGTACTACAACTACTACTGCCACAAGTACTACAACTACTACTGCCACAAGTACTACAACTAATACTGCCACAAGTACTACAACTACTACTGGCACAAGTACTACAACTACTACTGCCACAAGTACTCCAACTACTACTGCCACAAGTACTACAACTAATACTGCCACAAGTACTACAGCTATTACTGCCACAAGTACTACAACTACTATTACAACAAGTACTACAACTAATATTGCCACAAGTACTACAACTACTACTGCCACAAGTACTACAACTACTACTGCCACAAGTACTACAAGTACTGAAAAAAGTACTACAGATACTACTACCACAAGTACTACAACTACTACTAACACAAGTACTACAACTACTACTGCCACAAGTACTACAACTACTGAAACAAGTACTACAACCACAAGTACCACAACTACTCCTGCCACAAGTACTACAACTACTACTGCCAAAGTACTACGACAAGAACTACAACTACTAATACAAGTACTACATCTACTACTACCAGATATACTACAACTACTACTACCACAAGTACTAAAACTACTACTACAAGTACTAAAACTACTACCACAAGTACTACAATTACTACCGCAAGCACTACAACTACTACTACCGCAAGTACTACAACTACTACTGCCAAATTTTCACAACTACTACGCCACAAGTACTAAAACTACTACTACCCAAGTACTAAACTATACCACAAGCACTACAATTACTACCGCAAGTACTACAAAATACTACTACCACAGTACTAAACACTACTACCACAAAATACTACAATTACTGCCACAAGTATACAACTACTACTCCACAAAACTACAACTACTACTGCCACAAATACTACAACTTACTGCCACAAGTACTACAACTACTATGCCACAATACTACAACTACTACTACCACAAGTGCTACAACTATACTACCACAAGTACTAAAACTACTACTGCCACAAGTACTACAACTATACTGCCACAATACTACAAAATACTACTGCCAAATTACTACAACTACTACTGCCACAAGTACTACAACTACTACTGCCCCAAGTACTACAACTACTACTGCCACAAGTTACAACTACTACTACCAAAGTACTACAACTACTATACCACAAGTACTACAACTATTTCTACCACAAGTTTCTACACTACTACTACCAAGTATACAACTACTACTACCAAGTACAACAACTATATACAAGTACTACATCTACTACTACCAAAATATACTACAAATTTCTAACTACCACAAGTACTAAAATTTGTACCACAAGTCTAAAACTACTACCACAAGTACTACAATTACTACCGCAAGCACTACAACTACTACTACCTCAAGTACTACAACTACTACTACCACAAGTACTGCAACTACTACTGCCACAAGTACTACAACTACTACTGCCACAAGTACTACAACTACTACTGCCACAAGTACTACAACTACTCCCAAAAGTACTACAACTACTACTGCCACTAGTACTACAACTACTACTGCCACAAGAACTACAACTACTACTGCCACAAGTACTACAACTACTGCCACAAACACTACAACTACTACTGCCACTAGTACTACAACTAACTGCCAAAGTACTACAAACTATACTGCCACAAGTACTACAAATACTGCCACAAGTACTACAACTTTCTGCCAACAAGAACTACAACTACTACATCACAAGGACTACAACTACTATGCCACAAGTACCACAACTAATACTGCCAAAAGTACCACAACTAATACTGCCAAAGTACTACAACTACTACTGCCACAAGTACTACAACTACTACTGCCACAAGTACTACAACTGCTACTGCCACAAGTACTACAACTACTACTGCCACAAGTACTACAACTACTACTGCCACAAATACTACAACTACTACTGCCACAAGTACTACAACTAATACTGCCACAAGTACTACAACTACTACTGCCACAAGTACTACAACTACTACTGCCACAAGTACTACAACTACTACTGCCACAAGTACTACAACTACTACTGCCACAAGTACTACAACTACTACTGCCACAAGTACTACAACTAATACTGCCACAAGTACTACAACTACTACTGCCACAAGTACTACAACTAATACTGCCACAAGTACTACAACTAATACTGCCACAAGTACTACAGCTATTACTGCCACAAGTACTACAACTACTACTGCCACAAGTACTACAACTACTATTACCACAAGTACTACAACTAATATTGCCACAAGTACTACAACTACTACTGCCACAAGTACTACAACTACTACTGCCACAAGTACTACAAGTACTGAAAAAAGTACTACAGCTACTACTACCACAAGAACTACAACTACTACTACCACAAGTACTACAACTACTACTGCCACAATTACTACAACTACTGCCACAAGTACTACAACTACTACCACCACAAGTACCACAACTACTCCTGCCACAAGTACTACAACTACTACTGCCAAAGTACTACAACTACTACTGCCACAAGTACTACAACTACTACTGCCACAAGTACTACAACTACAACTGCCACAAGTACTAAAAGTACTACTGCCACAAGTACTACAACTACTACTGGCACCAGTACTACAACTACTACTACCACAAGTACTGCAACTACTACTGCCACAAGTACTACAACTACTACTGCCACAAGTACTACAACTACTACTGCCACAAGTACTACAACTACTACTGCCACAAGTACTAAACACTACTGACAAGCACTACAACTACTACTGCCACAGTACTACAACTACTACTCCACAAGTACTTCAACTATACTGCCACAAGTACTTTCAACTACTACTCCACAAGTACTAAACTACTACTGCCACAAATACTACAAAAATACTACTGCCCCCAAGTTAAATAAAACTACTACTGCCACAAGTACTACAACTATACTGCCAAAAAGTACTAACAACATACTGCCACAAGTACTACAATACTACTGGCACAAGTTTCTACAACTACTACTGCCACAAAATACTACAACTACTACTGCCACAAGTACTACAAAATAATCTGCCACAAGTACTACAACTAATACTGGCCACAAGTAATACAACTACTACTGCCACAAGTACTACAACTAATACTGCCACAAGTACTACAACTACTACTGCCACAAGTACTACAACTACTACTGCCACAAGTACTACAACTAATACTGCCACAAGTACTACAACTACTACTGGCACAAGTACTACAACTACTACTGCCACAAGTACTACAACTACTACTGCCACAAGTACTACAACTAATACTGCCACAGTACTAACAACTAATACTGCCACATAGTAATTAACAACTACTACTGCCACAAGTTTCTAAATAATACCACAATACTCACAATTACTACCGCAAGCACACAATAACCTACTACCGCAAGTACTACAACTACTACTACCAAAGTACTTAAACTACTACCACAAGTACTACAAAATACTGCCACAAGTATACAACTACACTGCCACAAAATACTACAACTAAATACTGCCCCAAATAGTACTACAACTACTACTGCCACAAGTACTACAACTACTACTGCCACAAGTACTACAACTACTACTACCACAAGTACTACAACTACTACTGCCACAAGTACTACAACTACTACTACCACAAGTACTACAACTACTACTACAAGTACTACACTACTACTACCACATTACTACAACTACTACTACCACAAGTACTAAAATTGTACCACAAGTACTAAAATACTACACCACAGTACTACAATTACTACCGCAAACACTACAACTACTACTACCTCAAGTACTACAAACTCTACTACCCCAATACTGCAACTACTGCCACAAGTACTAAAACTTTATGCCACAAGTACTACAACTACTACTGCCACAAGTACTAAACTACTGCCACAAGTCCCACAACTACTACTGCACTAATACTACAAACTACTACTGCCACAAGTACTACAATACTACTGCCACAAGTACTAAACTACTGCCACAAAACCTACAACTACTACTGCCACTATACTACAACTACACTGCCACAAGTACACAACTACACTGCCCCAAGTATTACAACTTTCTGCCACAAGTACTACCCAAATACTGTAGAAAGTACAACAACTACTACTATCACAAGTACTACAACTACTACTACCACAAGTACTACAACTAATACTGCCAAAAGTACCACAACTACTACTGCCAAAGTACTACAACTTCTACTGCCACAAGTTCCCACAACTACTTTCTGACAAAGTACTACAACTACTACTGCCACAAGTACTACAACTACTACTGCCACAAGTACTACAACTAATACTGCCACAAGTACTACAACTACTACTGCCACAAGTACTACAACTACTACTGCCACAAGTACTACAACTACTACTGCCACAAGTACTAAAACTACTACTGCCACAAGTACTACAACTACTACTGCCACAAGTACTACAACTACTACTGCCACAAGTACTACAACTATACTGCCACAATACACAAACACACGGGACAAGTACTACAAACACTACTGCCACAATACTCCACACTCGCCCACTCCACAACTAATACGCCAAAGTACACGCTATTACGCACAATACTACAACACTATTACAAAATATACAACTAAATTGCCACAATACTAAACTACTACGCCACAAGTACTACAAAAATACTGCCAAGACTACAAGTATGAAAAAAGTACTACAATATACTACCACAATACTACAAAACCCCACTAAACAAGTATACAATACAAATGCCACAAATACTACATACCCGAAAAATAACTAAAAACCACAAATACCAACAACTACTCCTCCAAATACTACCAAAATATTTACTGCCAAAAAGTAATAGACAAGAACTAAAAACTACTAAACAATACTACACTACTATACCAAAATATAATAAACTACTACACCAAAAGACAAAAATACACACAAAGTACTAAAAAACTACCCCTAACTAAATTACTACCGCAAGCATACAAAATACTACACCGCAAATTTCACAATATCTCCTTTTTCTACAAATACTACTGCCACAAATACTAAAAACTCTACTACCACAAAGTACTAAAACTCTACCCCAAGCACTACAATTACTACCGCAATACTACAACTACATCCCCCAATACTACAAAATACTACTACCACAAGTCACAACTACTGCCCCAATTCTACAAAACACTGCCAAAATACACAAAAAACTACTGCCACTATACTAAAAACACTACGCCACAAGTACAAAAACACTACGGCCACAAGTACACAACATACTACCACAATTTTACAAAACCATACCCAAAGTATACACTACTCTCCCAATATACAACTACAAATGCCAATACAATATATGAAATTATTTCAATACTACCCAAAAAAGAAAATCTACTTTCCCAAATTAAATCTACCCCAATCTACAACACTCTACCCCAAGTAAAAAAACTACTACTCCACAAAATACTACAAAATATTCCTCCACAAGTACTAAAAAAAAACTACTAACACAAAGTACTACAACAAAAACTACCACAATACAAAAACTACTACTTTCAATACTAAATCTACTACTACCACATTTAAATACAACAACATACCAAATCAAAAA
>NW_026507846.1:0-14258 GCF_026875155.1 Cherax quadricarinatus
ACACTGGGAAAAGAAGGTCAGACTTTTTAGGAAGACACTGCTGAAGGTCAGACTTTGTAGGAAGACACTGGGGAAGATCAGAGTTTGTAGGAAGACACTTGTTAAGGTCAGACTGTGTAGGAAGACACTGGGGAAGGTCAGATTGTGTAGGAAGACACTAGGAAGGCCAAACTTTGAAGGAAGACACTGGGGAAGGTCAGAGTGTGTAGGAAGACACAGGGAAAGAAGGTCAGACTGTATAGAAAGACACTGTGGAAGGTCAGACTTTGTAGTAAGACACTGGAGAAGGTCAGACTTTGTAGGAAGAACACTTTGGGGAAAGGGCTGATTTTGTAGAAGAACGAAAAGGTCAGACTGTGTAGGAAGACACTGGAAGGTTTAGATTGTATGGGAAAACACGCGGGAAGCCCGACTGTGTAGGGAAAACACTGGGGAAGGATCCCGACTGTTAGGAAACACTGGAAAAGGGCAGACTGTGTAGGAAGACACTGGGGAAGGTTAGACTGTTTAAAGGGAGGCTGGGAAGGTCAGACTGTGTAGGAAGACATGGGGAAGTCAGACTGTGTAGGAAGACACTGGGGAAAGGTCAGACTTGTAAGAAACACCGGGGAAGGTAGACTGTGTTGGAAGACACTGGGGAATTAAGACTGTGTAGAAGAAAGGGGAAGGTCAGACTGTTGGAAGACACTGGGGAAGAAGGTCAGACTGTATAGGAAGACGCTTGGGAAGGTTTTGACTTTGTAGGAAACACTGGGGAAGGTCAGCTTTTTAGGAAACATTGGAAAGGCAACGTGTAGGAAGACAAAAGGAAGCAGGTGTGAAGACACGGGGAAGGTCAGACTGTGAGGAAGACACGAGGAAAGTCAAACTGTAGGAAAACACTGGGGAAAAAGTCAAATTATAGGGAAAAACTTGGGAAAGTCAGTTTGAAAAGGGGAAAAAACTGGGGGAAATCGACTTTGAGAAGAAACTGGGGAAGGTCAGACTGTGAGAAAACCTTGGAAAGGGCAGATTTTTAGGGAAAACACGGGGGAGAAAATTTGGAAGACAAATTGGAAGGGCAACTTGAGGAAGACACGGGGAAGAAGGAAAACTGTAGGAGACCTTGGGGGAGGTCAATGGGAAAGGGAAGAAAATGGGGGAAAGGCAGAGGGGAAGAATGGGGAAGGGAGACTTTTACAAACATGGGGAAAAGGGGGGGGGCACAAATGCGTAGGAAAGACACGGGAAGGCGGGGGGCTGTGTTGGGAAAACATGGGAAGTCAGACTGTGTGAGACCCGAGAAGGCAGATGTGAAAAAAAATCGGGAAGAAAGGGCAAACTGTTGAAAAGACACTGGGGGAAAAGGTTTAACTTTTTAAGAAGACACTGGGGAAATCGATTGTAGAACACTGGGAAGGTTAGATGGGAGAAGACGGGAAGTAAATTTTGGGAGGAAAAACTGGGGGAAGGGAGACTGTGTAAGAAACACTAGGGGGAAAACTGGTAGGGACATGGGGAAAAAGTAAATTATAGGAAGACACGGAAAAGGGGAGACTTTTAGGGAAAACACTGGGGAAAAAGGGCAACTTTAGGAAAACCTGGGAAGGTCAGACTTGTGAAGACACTGGGGAAGAAAATCGATTTAGGAAGACATGGGGAAGGTCAATTTGAGGAGACACTGGGGAAAATCAGACTTTTTGGAAGCCTGAGGAAGGTTTGACGGAAGGAAAACACTGGGAAGGTAGACTGTGTAGAGCTGGGGGAAAGGGCAATTAAGGGAAAACACTGGGGAAAGGGGAGACTTTTTAAGAAGCACGGGAAGGTCAGGGTGTGTAGGAAGACACTGGAAGGTCAGACTGTGTAGGGAAGACAAAAAGGGGAAGGTGGGTTTTAGGAAGGGAAATGGGAAAGGCAGATTGTAGGAAACACGGGGAAAGGGCAGACTTGTAGAAGAACTGGGGAAAAAAGGTCAGACGTGTAGGAAGACCTGGAAAGGGCAATTTTTTAAAACATGGGGAAAAAAGGGGCAGACTGTGTAGGAAACATGGGAAGAAGTTTAGACTGGGAGGAAAACACCGGAAAGTCAGATTGTAGGAAGGACTGGGGGAAAGGGCAGATGTTAGGGGACACTGGGGAAGGTCGACTTGTAGAAGACATTGGAAGGTCAGATTTTGTAGGAAAAAACTGGAAGGTAGACTTTTAGGAAGACAAAGGGGGAAAGGTCAGACCCCAAGAAGACAAAGGGGGAAAGGGCGATTTTGTTGGAAAGACACTGGGGAAGGAAGGCGTTGTTAAAAAGACCTTGGGAAGGTCAGACTTTTTTGGGAAAGCCCGGGGAAGGTTTTTATTTGTAGGAAGACCTGGAAAAAGTCAGACAGTAGGGAAAACACTTTAAAAAGGGCAACTGGGAGGAAGACATTGGAAGGGGCAATGTGTAGGAAACACTGGGGGAAGTTAAACGGGTTGGGAAACACTGGGGGAAAGCAGACTTTTAAGAAGACATGGGGAAGGTCGACTGTAAGGAAGGCACTGGGAAGGCAGACTTTTTGGAAGACACGGGGAAGGGGACTGGGGGAAGACACGGGAAGGCAGATGGTAGGAAACCTGGGGGAGGTCAGACCTTTTTAGGAAACACTGGGAAGGTCGATTTGAGGAGACACTGGGAAGGGGGAATGTGTGGAAAAACTGGGGAAAAAGGCCCGACTGAAAAGGGGAAGACCTGGGGGAAGGGCAGACTTTGTTGGAAGAAAAGGGGGGGGTTAGACTTTTAGGAAAAACTGGGGAAGGTCAGATTTTTTAGGAGACATGGGAAAAGGAAAACTGTGTAGGAAGACAAATGGGAAGGGTTGACTTTGTAGGGAAAAGAAACCAATTTTTTGGGGAAAGGTCCAAAAAACTTGGGGTAGGAAGACACTGGGGGAAAAAGGGGCAAAATGTTAGGAGCACTTGGGGGAAAGGCCGACTTCAGGGAAAACACTGGGGAAGGTCAACATTGGAAAAGACACTGGGAAAGGGAGACTTTTAGGAAAACAATGGGGAAGGGGCAGAAAGGGGTAGGAAACCGGGGAAGGGCCCAAAAATTTTTTGGAAGACACTGATAAAGGGGCAGATTGGGGAAAGGGAAACTCTGGGGGAAAAAAGGGCAGAAAAGTATAGGAAAAACACTTGGAAAGGGCAATTTGTAGGAAGACACGGGGGGAAAGGAGACTTTTAGGGAAAACACTGGGGAAATTTAGACTGTTTTAGGAAAACCGGTTTGGGAAAGGTAAAAAACTTTGAAGGAAGACAAATGGGAAAGTCCCGACTTTATAAAGAATTTTGGGGAAGGCAGACTGTGTAGGAAGACACTGGGGAAAAGGGCAAACGGGAAAAGGAAGACCTTGGGAAAAGGGCGACTTTTTTGAAAAAAATGGGGAAGGTCAAATTTGATGAAGACACGGGGGAAAAACAGACTGTGAAGAACTGGGGAGGGGAATTTGTAAGAAAGAAAAATGGGGAAAGGGCAGATTTTGTAGGGAAACACGGGGGAAAAAGGGCCAAAATGTTAAAGGGAAAACACTGGGGAAAAAGGGCAGGACGTGTAAGAAGACACGGGGGGTCCAAAAATTTTTTGGAAAACACTGGGGAAGGGCAGACTTTGTAGGAAGACACTGGGGAATTTCAAATGTGTAGGAAAACCTTTGGGAAGGTCAGTTTTTAGGAAAAACAATGGGGAAGGCAGAAGGGGGTAGGAAACACTGGGGAAAAAGTCAGACTGGGATAAAGAAACTTGGGGGGTCAGACTTTTTTAAAGGGAAAAACAAATGGGAAAAACAAATTTGTAAAGGGAAACAACTGGGGAATTTAGACTGTTTAGGAAGACCTTTTGGGGGTAGAGGAGTAGGAAGACCTTTAAAAGGGCCCAAATTTTTTAGGAAACATTTTTGGGAAAGGGCAGACTGTGAAGGGAAAAACTGGGAAGGTTAAACGGGTTTTGGAAGCAATGGGAAGGCAAATTTGGGAAAAACACGGGAAGGTCAGACGTTAGGGAAAACACTGGGAAGGTAGACTGTGTAGGAAAACAAAAACCGGGGGAAGGTCGGACTGGTAGGAAGACAAATGGGAAGGTCAGATTTTGTAGAAGACACTGAGAAAAGGCAGACCCGGGAGGAAAAACAATTTGGGGGAAAGGGCCCGATTTGGGAGGAAAACACTGGGAAAGGGCAATTTTTGTTGGAAGAAAACTGGGGAAAAGAAAAAAGGGGGCCCGACTGTTGGAAAACACTGTGGAAGGTCAACTTTGAAAGACACTGGGGAAGGGAGACTTTTTGGAAACACTGAGAAAAGGGCAAAATTTTTAGGAAGACACGGGGGAAAAAGGGCAACTTTTTTAGGAAAGGGCAAGGGAAAGGGCAAACTTTGTGGAAAAACATGGGGAAGGTTTAGACTTTGTAAGAAGGCCCCTGGGAAAGGTTAATGTGTAGGAAAACACTTTGGGAAAAGGAATTTTTGGAAGACACTTTGGGGGGGGAGACTTTTTGGAAAACAAATGGGGAAGGTCAGACCGGAGGAAAAAAATTTGGGAAGGGGGGGAAAAAGTGTAGGAAAAACTGGGGAAGGTCGATTTTTTGGAAGGCACTGGGGGGAAGGGCAGAATTGTAGGAAGAAATTGGGGGGGTCAGACTGTGTAGAAAAACATGGGGGGTCCCGAAAATGTGTAAGGAAAAACAAATGGGAAGGCCCAAATTTTGTAGGGAAACAAGGGGAAGGAGACTTTGGGAGGAAACACTTGGGGGAAGGTCAGAAAATTTTTGGGGGAAAACCCGGGGAAAAGGGCCCAAAAGTTTAGGAAGAACTGGGGAAGGTCAACTGTGTAGGGAAAACAAATGAGAAAAGGTTTGATTTTGTAAGGGAAAAAACTGGGGAAGAAAAAAACTGGTTTGGAAACACTGGGGAAGGTAGACTTTGTAGGAAGAACGGGGAAAAATTTTTGAAAATTGTGGGAAGACCCCGGGGAAGGTCAGATTTTTGTAATAAAACACTGGGGGAAGGCAACTTTTTGAGGGAAACACTGGGGGAAAGGGCCCGAATGTGTAGGGAAAACATGGGAAGGTCCCGGTTTTGGGAGGAAACACGGGGGAAAAAAGGTCAGAATTTTGGGAAAGGGAAAACAAATGGGGAAAAATCGACTTTGTAAGGAAAAACCCCTGGGAAGGGCCCAAATTTGTAGGAAAAACATGGGGGAAAGGGCACTGGTAAAGACACTGGGGGAAAGGGCCCCGAAATGTGTAGGAAACAATTGAGGGTCAGACTTTAAAAAGACATTGGGAAAAGGGCGACTTTGTTTTGGAAAACACTGGAAAAAAGGGCCCGGACTTTGTAAAGGCAAAGGGGAAAGCCCGATTTTGGGAGGAAGAAATTGGGGGGGTCAGATTTTTTAGGAAGAAATGGGAAGGTAGACTTTTAGGAGACACTGCGGAAGGTCAGACTTTGTAGGAAGCACTGGGGAAGGTCAGACTGTGTAGGAAGACCTGAGGGAAAGGTTAGGGCTGTGTAGGGAAGACACGGGGAAGGTTCAGGACTTTGGGAAGCACTGGGGAAGCAGGACTGTGTAGGAAGACACTGGGGAAAGGTCAACTGTGTAGGAAGAAAACTGGGAAGGTCAGACTGTGTAGGAAGGACATGGAAGGTCAGATGTGTAGGAAGCACTTGGGAAGGTCAGACTTCTAGGAAGACACTGGGGAAGGTGACTTTGAGGAAGGACACTTTGGGGAAAGGGCAGACTGTGAGGGAAAACTTGGGGAAGAAGGTCAGACTGTATAGGAAGACCTTTGGGGAAAGGGCAGATTTGAAAGGGAAACATGGGGAAGGCAGAATTGTAGGAGAACACTGGGAAGGTTAGACTGTGTAGGAAGGACACTGGGAAGGTCAGATTTTGTAAGAAGGGGCACTGAGAAGGTCCCAGACTGTGTAGGAAACCTGGGGAAGTCAGACTGTGTAGGAAGGGCACTGGGGAAAGGTAGACTGTATAGGAAGACACTTTGGGGAAAGGGCAGACTTTGTAGGGGAAAACCCCCGGTGAAGGGGCAGACTTTGTAAGAAAACCCTTGGGGAAAGGGGCTTTTGTAGGAAACCCCGGGGAAAAACGGTTTAGACGAATAGGGAAGGGCGCTTGGGAAGGTCAGGGCTTTGTAGGAAGAAACTTGGGGAAAGGCAGCCCTTGCAGGAAGATACTGGGGAAAGGGCGATGTGTAGGGAAAACAATGGGGAGGGTCAGATTTTGTGGAAGACCCTGGAGAAGGTCGAATGTGAGGAAGGGCACTGGGAGAGTCGACTGTTTTGGAAGGGCAAGGGGAATAAGGTCGATGTGAGGAAGACACTTGGGGGTGACCTTTTTTTGGAAAACCCCTGCGGAAGGTCAGGGCTTTGTAGGGAAGACCCCTGGGGGAAATTCAGAATTGTAGGGAAAAAAGCCCCTTGGGAAAGTCCGATGGGTTTTGGAAAAACATGGGGAAGGTAGACTGTGTGGAAAACACTGGGGGAATGTCAGATGTGTATAAAGGGCATGGAAAAAGCGACTTTGGGAGGAAAACACTGGGAAAGTCGATTGTGTTTAAAGGAAATGGGGAAGAGGTCGGGCTGTGTAGGAAAGGGCACTGTTTTAAAAAGGTTCGGGCGGGGTAGGAAGGGCACATTAAGGTAAAGGGCTGTGTAGGGGAAAACATTTGTGAAGGTCAGGACTGTGTAGGAAACATCGGGAAGGTTTAAAAGGGTTGGAAGTCACTGGGGAAAAAGGTTTGATTTTTAAAAAAGACACTGGGGAAAGGGGGGACTGTGTAGGAGGGGACGGTGAAAAAAAATCAAACGTGTAGGAAAGGGACCGGGGAAGGTCGGGGTGCGTAGGAAAGGAAAATGGGGGGGAAAGGGCAGGGTTTGTGGAAGCACTGGAGGGAAAGGGAGGGTTGTAAAAAAGACATTGAGGGAAGGTAATTGTGTAGGAAAACCCCCTGAGGAAGGTCGATTTGTGTAGGAAAACACTGGGGAAAAAAGGGAGAAAGTATAGGAAGACCGGGGAAGGTCAGACTTTTCAGGAAGACATTTGGGGGAGGTTAGGATGTGTAAGGGAAAAGGAAAAAAGGGGGGGAAAAATAAGGGACTATGTTTGGAAGACCTTGGGGGAAAAAGGTAATATTTAAAGGAAGACTTAGGGAAGGTCAGGTTTGTTGGAAGGGCACTGGGGAAGGAAAAATTGTGTAGGAAGCCCTGGGGGAAGGCCAGACCCTTTTTTAGAGGGGAAATGGGGGAAAAGGGGGGACCCGGCGAGAAAGGGCATTGGGGGGAAGGGTTTAAAATGTGTAGGAAGGGCACTGGGGAAGGTCAGATTGTGTTGGAAGGGTGGGGGAAGGTCCCGCCCGGGGTAGGAAGACCTATGAAGGTTTTTCTGTTTTAGGAAAGACACTGGGGAAGGTTTAGGGCTGTGTAAGAAGACCCCAAGCCCGGAAGGGCAGTTTTTGTAGGAAGACAATGGGGAAGGGAAAAAACTCTGTAGGAAGGGCATTGGGGAAAGGGCAGAAAAGTGTAGGAAGACATGGGGGGGTCCGGGTGGGTAGTAAAAAAAATTGTTTAAAAAGGTCAGACTGTGTAGGAGGGCATGGGGAAAAGGGCGAATTTTGTTAAAAAAAGGGGCAATGGAAAAAAGAAAATCGGGTGTGTGGGAAAGGACTGGGGAAGGTCCGACTGTGTGTTAAGAACCCGGGGGAAAAAATTTTAGGGCTGTGTTGGAGACATGGGAAAGGGCAGATTGTTTTAATAAGACACTGGGGAAGAAGGAAAGGGTGGTTTTAGGAAGACACTGGGGAAAAAGGGAAAAGGCGGAGGGGTGTTTGGAAAAGGGAGTGGGGAAGGTCGATTGTGTAGGAAAAAAGTGGGGAAAAAGGTCAGATTGGGGAAAGGAAGGGCATGAGAAAGGACTGTCTGTTTTAGGAGACCTGGGGAAGGTTTAGACTGTTTTAGGGGAAAGGAATGGGGAAAAGGGCAGGGGTGCGTACAAAAACACTGGGGGGGTCAGACTGTGTTTTGGAAGACACTGGGGAGGGGCAGGCTGGGGAAGGCACTTGGGAAGGTCAGAAGGTTTTTGGAAAACCTGGAGAGGGGGAGACTTCGTAGGAAGGCCCCCGGGGGGAAAATCCGGGCTGCGTAGGAAGAAATTGGGGAAGGTCAATTGTATAGGAAAACACTGGGGAAAAATTGATGGGGGAAGAAGGGGCAATGAGGAAAAAGGTCAGACTTTAAAAGGGGTTTAAAACCCCGGGAAGTTCAGACTTTTTAGGAAGGGCACTTTTTGGGAAAAGGGCAGCCCGTGTTGGAAGGCCCCTGGTAAAGGTTCCCCCCTGTGTAGGAGACACCGGGGAAGGGCAGGGCTTTCGAGGAAGGGCAATGAGGAAATTAGGGCTGTGTATGAAGGGCACGGGAAAAGTCAAAAATCAGTAGGAAGACCCGAGGAAGGTTTAGAAATTTTGTAGGAAGACACTGAGGAAGATCCGATTGTGTAGGAAGACATGGGAAAGAAAGGGAAGGGTGTAAGGAAACAAGGGGGGAAAGGGGGGAAAATTTTTTTGGGGACCCTGGGGAAAAGGTTTTTGAATGTGTAGGAAGACATGAGGAAGGACAGATTGTGTAGGAGACACTGGGGAAAGGAGGTTTAAAAACTGTATAGGAAGATATTAGGGGAAAGGGCAGACTTTGTAAGAAGACACTTGGGGAAAAGGGCAGACTATGAAGGGAAAACCCCCGGGGGGAAAGGGCAGACGTGTAGGAAAACACTGGAAAGGTCAGGCTTTGTACGAAAAACAATTGGGGGGAAAGGCCCCGGAAATTTGTGAGAAACACTGGGGAAAGCCAGATTGTGTGGAAAACCCCTGGAGGGTCAGATTTTTTAGGAAGCCCCTGGGGGAAGGGTCAGACTGTGTAGGAAGCACTGGCGAAGAAGATCAAAATGTTCATGAAGCAAATGGTGAGGGTCAGACTTTTTAGGGGGACATGGGGAAAGGGCAGCTGTATAAGAAGACACTTTGGAAAAGGGCAGATTTGAAGCAGGAAACTTGGGAAAGGGGACTGGTTGGAAGTACTAAAGAAGGTCTACTGTGGGGAAGGGCCCCCTTGGGGAAAAAAGGGCAAAATGTATAGGATGGGCATGAGGAAGGGGGCCCGAATTTTTAGGAAACACTGGAGAAGGCCCGCTTTGTAGGGGAAAACCTGGGGGGGAAAGGTTCAGACTGGTTGGAAGGGCCGGGGGAAGGGCTGACTTTGTGGAAGGGCCCCGTGGAGGTCAGATGTGTAGGAAGACCCCTGGGGAAGAAGGTCAGCTGTTTTGGGGGCGCTTGGGAAGGCAGAAATTTGTAGGGAGACATTGGGGGGGGGTCAGCCCTTGTAGGAAGGGCATGGGGAAAGGGCAGACTGTATAGGAAAAAACAAAGGGGAAGGTCAGATTGTGTAGGAAGACATGGAAAAGGTCGACGTGTTTTTAAGCACTGGGAAAATAGGGCAGGAAGGAGGGACACTGGGGAATAAGGGAGCTGGGTTTGGGGGGCCTTGGGGAAAAGGGAGGGCTTTTTTGGAAGAAAAGGGGGGAAAAGGGTTGACATTATTTGGGGAAAAAGGGCATGGGGGGGAAAGGGCAGATTGGGTTTTTAAAACGCTTGGGGAAAGGGCAGACTTTGTGGAAGACACGGGGGAAAAATCCAAATTTATTTGGAAAGACATTGGGGAAGGGTTCAGGGTGTGTAGGGAAGACACTGGGGGAAAAAGGTCAGACTGAAAAAGGGAAAACGCTTGGGAAGGTCAGAATTTTTAGGAAAAAAAGGGGGGGAAAGGGCAGAATTGCAGGAAAAACAAAGGGGGAAGGTCAGGGCTGTGTGGGAAAACAATGGGGGGGTCAGATTAAAGTAAAAAGACACTGGAAAGGTCCCGATGTGTAGGGGCACTGAGGGAGTAGGGTGTTTAGGAAGACACTGGGGATTTAAAGGGCAGAATGTGTAGGAAAGACACTTTGGGAAAGGGCAAAATTTTTTTGGAAAACCCCTGCGGAAGGTCGACTTTTTAGGAAGACACTTTGGGGAAATTCAGACTGTGTAGGGAAAAAGCTTGGGAAGGTCAGAGGTTTTGGAAGGGGCAAAGGGGAAGGTCCCGGGTGTGTGTAAAGGGAAAATGGGGGAAGTCGACTGTGTATAAGAACTGGAAAATGGGACTTTGAAGGAAGGCCCCTGAGGAAATTCAGGGTTGTGTAGGAAGACACTGGGGAAGAAGGTCGTGTTTTGGGAAGACCTTTTTGAAGGGTCATCGGATAGGAAAAAAACACTTTTTAAAGGTCAGACTTGGGGTAGGAAGAACATTTGTGAAGGTCAGGGCTGTGGAGAAAACACTGGGAAGGGGTTTTTAAAAACGTAGGAAGGGCAAAGGGGAAGGGGCAGACTTTGCAGAAAAACATGGGGAAGGTCGGGCTGTGAGGAAGGCAAAGGTGAAGGGAGACTGTGTAGGAAGAAACCCCGGGGGGGGGTCGGTTTCGTAGGAAACCCGGGGAAGGTCAGATTGTGTGAAGACATGGAGAAAGGGCAGACTCTGTAGGGGGGACATTTAGGAAAGGGCCGTTTGGTAGGAAGACAATGAGGAAGGTAAAATTGTGTAGGAAGCAATGGGGGAAAAAAAAGGCCCGACTGTTAGGGAAAACATGGTGAAAGGGCAGACTTTGCAGGAAAACACTGGGGTTTGGTTAGGGCTTTGTAGGAACCCCCGAGGAAAGGGCAGACTATGTAGGAAAGGGCCCGGGGAAGAAGGTCAACTTTTTAGGAAGCATTAGGGAAAGGGCGGCTTTGTTGGAAAAACCTGGGGGAAAGGTTTGACTTTGTAAGAAGACACTGGGGAAGGTCAGACTGTGTATGTAGACACTGGGGAAGGGCAGATTGTGTAGGAAGACACTGGGGAAGGCCAGACTTTTTGAGAAGACACTGGGGAAGGTCAGACGGCGGAGAAAAACATTGGCGAAGGTTAAACTGTGTAGGAAGAAACTGGGGAAGGTCAGATTGTGTTGGAAGGCACTGGGGAAGAAGGTCAGACTGTGTAGGAAGACACTATGAAAGGTCAGACTGTGTAGAAAGACACTGGGGAAGGTCAGACTGTGTAAGAAGACACTGCGGAAGGTCAGATTGTGTAGGAAGACAATGGGGAAGGTAAGACTCTGTAGGAAGACACTTGGGAAGGTCAGAATGTGTAGGAAGACACTGGGGAAGGTCAGACTGTGTAGTAAGATACTGGTGAAGAAGGTCAGACTGTGTAGGAAGACACTGAGAAAGGTCAGATTGTGTAAGAAGACACTGGGGAAGAAGATCAGACTGTGTAGGAAGACACTGGGGAAGGTCAGACTGTGTAGTAAGATACTGGGGAAGAATTTCAGACTGTGTAGGAAGACACTGAGGAAGGTCAGATTGTGTAATAAGACACTGGGGAAGAAGGACAGACTGTGTAGGAAGACACTGGGGAAGAAGGTCAGACTGTGTAGGAAGGCAGTGGTGAAGGTCAGATTGTGTAGGAAAACACTGGGGAAAAAGGTCAGATTGTGTAGGAAGACACTGAGAAAGGTCTGACTGTGTAGGAAGACACTGGGGAAGGTCAGACTGTGTAGGAAGGCACTGGGGAAGGTCAGGCTGCGTACAAAGACACTGGGAAGGTCAGACTGTGTAGGAAGACACTGGGGAGGGTCAGACTGTGATAAAAGACACTTGGGAAGGTCAGACGTTGTAGGAAGACACTGGAGAAGGTCAGACTTTGTAGGAAGGCACTGGGGAAAGTCAGACTGCGTAGGAAGAAATTGGGGAAGGTCAGATTGTATAGGAAGAACTGGGAAGGTCAGACTGTGTAGAAGACACTGAGGAAGAAGGTCAGACTGAATAGGATAACACCTGGGATGTTCAGACTTTGTAGGAAGACACTTGGGAAGGTCAGACTGTGTTGGAAGGCACTGGTAAAGGTCAGACTGTGTAGGAAGACACCGGGGAAGGTCAGACTGCGTAGGAAGACAATGAGGAAGGTCAGACTGTGTATGAAGACACTGGGGAAAGTCAAACTCAGTAGGAATACACTGAGGAAGGTCAGATTGTGTAGGAAGACACTGAGGAAGATCAGATTGTGTAGGAAGACACTGGGAAAGAAGGTCAGACTGTATAGGAAGACACTGGGGAAGGTCAGACTTTGTAGGAAGACACTGGGGAAGGTTAGACTGTGTAGGAAGACACTGAGGAAGGACAGATTGTGTAGGAAGACACTGGGGAGGGTCAGACTGTGAAGGAAGACAATGGGGAAGGTCAGACTTTGTAGGAAGACACTGGAGAAGGTCAGACTTGTGTAGGAAGACACTGAGGAAGGTCAGACTGTGTAGGAAGACACTGGGGAAGGTCAGATTGTATAGGAAGACACTGTGGAAGGTCAGACTGTGTAGGATGACACGGGGAGAAGTATCAGACTGTTAGGAAGACACTGGGAAGGTCAGACTTTGTAGGAAGACACTGGGGAAGGTCAGACTTTGTAGGAAGACACTTGGGAAGGTCAGACTGTGTAGGAAGACAATGGGGAAGGTCAGATTGTGTAGGAAGACACTGGGGAAGGTCAGACTGTGTAGGAAGACACACAGGGGAAAGGGCAGACTGTGTTGGGAAAAATCTGGGGAATAAGGTCAGAGTTATAGGAAGACATTTGGGAAGGTCAAACTTTGTAGGAAGACAATGCGGAAGGGTCAACTTAGTAGGAAGACCTGGGGATGTTCAGACTGTGTAGGGAGACACTGATGAAGGTCAAATTCTGTAGGAAGACTCTGGGGAAGGTCAGACCTTGCAGGTAGACACTGGTGAAGGTCAGACTGTGTAGGAAGACACTGGGGAAGGTGAGACTGTGTAGGAAGACACTGGGGAAGAATGTCAGGCTGTGTAGGAAGACACTGAGGAAGAAAGTCAGATTGCGTAGGAAAACACTGGGGAAGGTCAGGCTGCGTAGGAAGACACAGAGAAAGACAAGATTGTGTAGGAAGTCACCGGGGAAGAAGGTCAGACTGTGTAGGAAAACTCTGTGGAATAAGATCAGACTGTGTAGGAAGACACTGAGAAAGATTAGACTTTGTAGGAAGACAATGGGGAAGGTCAAATTGTGTAGGAAGACACTTGGGAAGGTCAGACTGTGTATTAAGACACTGCGGAAGGTTAGACTGTGTAGGAAGACACTGGGGAAGAAGGTCAGACTGTATAGGAAGACACTGGGGATGGTCAGACTTTGTAGGAAGACACTGGGGAAGGTCAGACTTTGTGGGAAGACACTGGGGGAGGTCAGATTATGTAGGAAAACACTGGAGAAGGTCAGACATTGTAGGAAGATGCTGTGGAAGGTCAGACTGTGTAGGAAGGCACTGGGGAAGGTCAGACTGTGTAGGAAGAAAGTGGCGAAGAAGGTCAGACTGTATATGAATACTCTGGGGAGAGTCAGACTGTGTAGGAAGACACTGAGAAAGGCAGATTGTATAGGAAGACACTGAGAAAGGCAGATTGTATAGGAAGTGACCGTGGAAGAAGGTCAGACTGTGTAGGAAAACACTGGGGAATAAGGTCTGACTGTGTAGGAAGACACTGAGAATGGTCAGACTTTGTAGGAAGACACTGGGGAAGAAGGTCAGAGTGTAGGAAAACACTGGGGAATAAGGTCAGACTGTGTAGGAAGACACTGAGAAAGGACAGACTTTGTGAGAAGACACTGGGGAGGGTCAGAATGTGTAGGAAGACACTGAGAAAGGCAGATTGTGTAGGAAGTCACCGAAGAAGAATGTCAGACTGTGTAGGAAAACACTGAGGAAGGTCAGATTGTGTAGGAAGACACTGGGAAAGAAGGTCAGACTGTGCAGGAAGACACTGGGGAAGAAGGTCAGGATGTGTAGGAAGACACTGAGAAAGGTCTGACTGTGTAGGAAGACACTGGGGAAGGTTAGATTGTGTAGGAAGACACTGGGAAAGAAGGTCAGACTGTGCAGGAAGACACTGGGGAAGAAGGTCAGGATGTGTAGGAAGACACTGAGAAAGGTCTGACTGTGTAGGAAGACACTGGGGAAGGTCAGATTGTGAATGAAGACAATGGGGAAGGTCAGACTTTGTAGGAAGACACTGGAGAAGGTCAGCTTTGTAGGAAAACATGAGAAGGTCAGATGGTATGAAGCACTGGGGAAGGTCCGATTGATTTGGAAGACACTGGGGAAAGGGGAAGGGGAT
>NW_026507847.1:0-13717 GCF_026875155.1 Cherax quadricarinatus
CCAATAAAAGTCTCATTAATACGCTTTGAATTTTCCAAGTATTTTGCCAATAAATCTAACATTATTAGTAAGCATTGTAGCAGGCCTAGGGGCCCCGAGGGGAAGACCTAGTCACTTTCTGTCTAATGCCATTGACTCTACTTAGTCCATTACAGCTCATATCCACTAAACAAGGAGCACAGAATCTGCCCTTTACAATCGCAAGCTATTCGGGTCTAACTCACACTCTTGTATTTATCTAACAAATTTTCAAAACTACACAGAGTTTTTAGCTTCAATGATGATACAGCACTAAGATCATTTAAAAGAGATCTGTAAAAAAAAAAAGAAAAAATATACTATAGCAAAACCAAAAAGAGAAACATGGAACTTGAGGTGGAACACTGCAGTAGGCCTGTTGGCCCATACTAAGAACATAAAAAAGGGAAGAACAGTGAAAGGAGGCCTGTTGGCCTATACTAGGCAGGTCCTTTACAATTCATCCCAATAAGAAAACATTTGCCCAACCCAATTTTCAATGCTACATAAGAAATAAGCTCGATGGGCATATGTAAGTCATCACTGAGCTAAATAAAGGGGTCACGTCTGAGCTAAGTACAGGTCGCATCTGTGCTAAATACAGGTCCATCAATCTAGAATAGAATCAAATCAATCTTGAATATGCACGACTTTCACAATCTTTTCACTAACAAATTATTTGCCAAAAATTATTTTCATGCTTCTCAAAAAAAACTTGGGTAATTCTATTTACTCGTGTTTTAATAACATCAAATCCAATGCCTCTCCCCAATGTAATTATCCAACCTAAATTTTTAAAATACCCAAGTTTTAGCGTCAACAATTTTACTATGTAGACCTTTTTTTTCCTAAATTTCCCTATTACAAACCTAGCTACAGCATTTTATGTATGTTTGTAAAATACAGACAATAGCAAAGTAAAAGAACACATTTGCAACTAAAGTTACATTTCATAAAGTGTGACATTAGTTGCACTTTTGTCCTTTTGTTTTTCATAAGAACATAAGAAAGGAGGAAACCGCAGCAGGCCTGTTGGCCCATACTAGGCAGGTCCTTTACAATTCATCCCACTAACAAACATTTGACCAACCCAATTTTCAATGCTACCCAAGAAAAAGCTCTGATGTTCAAGTCCCACTCAAATCCCACCCCTCCCACTCATGTATTTATCCAACCTAAATTTGAAACTAAACCCAAAGTTCCTAGCCTCAATAACCCAAATAGGTAGTCTGTTCCACTCATCTACTACCCTATTCCAAACCAATACTTTCCTATGTCCTTTCTAAATCTAAACTTATCTAATTTAAATCCATTACTGCGGGTTCTCTCTTGGGGAGATATCCTCAAGACCTTGTTAATATCCCCTTTATTTAAAACATAGGAACATAAGAAAGGAGGAACACTGGGATCAGGCTTGTTGGCCCATACTAGGCAGGGCTTTTACAATTCCCTCCCACTAACAAACATTTGACCAACCCAATACCTATCTTCCACTTAAACACTTCGATCAGGTCTCCCCTCAATTCTTCGTCTAACAAATGAATGTAACTTAAGAGTCTTCAATATTTCTTCATAAGGGAAAAAAATTTTTAATGCTATGTATTAATTTTGTCCATCCTACGCTGAATGTCTTCTAACGAATTTATGTCCATTCTGTAATATAGAGACCAGAATTGGCTGCATAATCTAGGTGAGGCCTTACTAATGATGTATAAAGCTGCAGCATGAACCTCTGGACTTCTGTTTCTTACACTTCTTGATATAAATCCCATAATCTATTTAAAATTTCCCATTAATCTAATATATTAACAAACTATAGTATTAACAAACTATAGTATTAACAAACTATAGTTTAACAAACTATAGATTAACAAACATATATTAACAAACTATAGTATTATACAAACTATAGTATTAAACAAACTATAGTATTAACAAACCAAATTACCCTATTACCAAACTAAAAGTACCCAATTAAACCCAACCAAACTACCCTATTACCAGAGACCTTTCTTTCGATACGCAAAATGTTTCAGAAAATTGGGGAACAAAAGCCAAGATCATTTTCAGTTTTACCCAAGCAATGATCTTTGATAACTGTTTCACCTGAGATGCATATCCAATTTAAATACAACCTGTCTTACTCACAAATTTATCCAAAAACCCAAAATTTGATGCTGCCCAATGTTTTTCCATCAAAAACTAGAGTGCAAAAAAAAATTTCTCTAATGCACCAATTCAATTTACAAACGAATACCTGACTACGTTGGGTTCTTGGTTTTGGTCCTTGGGAGACATGGACCTGTCCTCACATGAACCAGTAGCCTGCTGCAGTGTTCCTTCTTTTTTATGTTCACAAGTATTTTCTATTCGGTCGCTTCAGATTAGAGTGTAGATCCTAGTATCTAAACCTATCTCCACAGGATATTCATAAAATAAGTGAATCATCTATGTATTTCCCCAAATTAAATTTATTTCCCGACTATGGAACTGAACTTCTCCAATCTCAAATCAAGGTGATGGACTGATTACATCGTCTTCATATCTCTACTGTTTCCTGCCTACTTTCTGTATTCGACGAAGAAGCCTACTGTGAAGGCGATACGTTTTCGGAATAAAGTTGCCTAACTGTTGCCTGTGAGTCTTACCTACCAACCTCTCAGTATTGTAACCAGACACTGCAAAAACAATGGCATCTTAGTAAAAGAAAACACCTCTTGTATTTGAGTGGCTCTTGCAAATGAGTGGATAGAGTTATCAACCTTATTTTTTAGGGAGCATTGAAAATTGGATTTGGCAAATGCTTTGTAGTGGGATGGGTTGTAAAGGACCTCCGAGTATGACCCAAACAGGCCTGCTGCAGTGATCCTCCTTTCTTATGTTCTTATGTTCTTATGGAAATAGGGTAGTAGAAAGAGTGGAACAGTTTACCTAGTTGGGTTATTGAGGCTAGACTTTGGGTATTTCAAATTTAGGTTGGGTAAATACATGAGTGGGATGGGGTTTGGGTTTGAGTGGACTTGCACATCAGAAGCTTTTTTCTTGGGTAGCATTGAAAATTGGTAGGTCAAAAGTTTGTTTTGTGGGAAAGAATTGGGAAAGGACCTGGCCTAGTATGGGCCAACAGGCCTGCTGCAGTGTTTCCTCCTTTCAGTTCTTATGTCTTATGTTCCTAAAGGGAAAGAAAGCTAGTCTTTATTTTCTTCTGTTAAGTCAGGTTTTTGAATAACTGTCAAAGGGGATGATAAGTATTAAGTGAATGTGCTTATAAAAGAAAAACTGTTACGAAGGCTCATAGGAAAATTTTCTTGCCCTTTGTTTCAAATCGGTCTTTCCCAAGTTCTTCAGATGGATAGTCCATTTCAGAGGTTTTGTTGTCTTGGACGAGAAGAAGACATCATTCGAATGTTCCGAAGGAAAAAGCTAAATGCTATGGAAGATTATGAAATTTGGGCCCTTGCAAACTATGACTAATTAGAAATTACTCTCAAGAAAGTTATATTGCAGAAAACAATTGCACTTCTGTTAAAGTTTTCCAAAAATCTCTACTTTGGCAGAAAGTCTTCGAGATGTGCACAAACACATTCACAATATTATGGATTCTTGATTGATACTTCATCATTTTTCGATATGAAATACAGAAACAATGATCAAATGTATCAAAGCATGATGTCAGTTTGTTGAAGACTGAGACACTTATGCAGCATATGGGAAATTTTATTCAGGAAACGTTTCGCCACACAGTGGCCTTCTTCAGTCCCAATACAAAGAGGAAGGGGTAAGGGGAGGAGGGGAATGAGGTAATCAGTCCCTCAACCTGGAGTCGATGTGTTCAGTCCATCAATCTTGTAGAATGTACAGCATAGGGCCGTAGACGTGGCTTATATACTGTAGTGAGGTGACTTGAAGCAGGCGGAGGCGGGATCATAGTGGTACCATCCACTAGTCGAAGTAGGTCTTTGTCCAAAGGTTGAACAAGCTTTGAAGAATTCTTTGTAAGAAGATCCCATGATGCTGCAGTGTCTGACAGTTGTGATGAATGGTTTGAAAAACCGACAAGTTGAAGGACTGAGACACTTATGCAGCATATGGGAATCTTGCATAAGTGTCTCAGTCTTCAACTTGTCGGTTTTTCAAACCATTCATCACTACTGTCAGACACTGCAGCATCATGGGATCTTCTTACAAAGAATTCTTCAACGCTTGTTCAACCTTTGGACAAAGACCTACTTCGACTAGTGGATGGTACCACTATGATCCCCTCCCCCTGCTTCAAGTCACCTCACTACAGTATATAAGCCACGTCTACGGCCCTATGCTGTACATTCTACAAGATTGATGGACTAAAACACATCGACTCCAGGTTGAGGGACTGATTACCTCATTCTCCTCCTCTCCTTACGCCTTCCTCTTTGTATTGGACTGAAGAAGCCACTGTGTGGCGAAACGTTTCCTGAATAAAGATTCCCATATTGCTGCATAAGTGTCTCAGTCTTCAACTTGTCGGTTTTCAAACCATTCATCACAAATGTCAGTTTGTATTCATTAATATTGATAACCGACACAAAGCTTTTAGTGACAAGATTTTCTCAATAAAGAGTCTCATTAATGACGTCTTTGAATTTTCCAAGTATTTTGCCAATAAATCTAACATTATTAGTAGAGCATTGTAGCAGGCCTAGTGGCCCACGAGAGGAAGACCTAGTCACTTTCTGTCTAATGCCATTGACTCTACTTAGTCAGTTACAGCTCATATCCACTAAAACAAGGAGCACAGAATCTGACCTACAATCGCAAGCTATTCAGGTCTAACTCACACTCTTGTATTTATCTAACAAATTTTCAAAACTAACAGAGTTTTAGCTTCAATGATGATACAGCACTAAGATCATTTAAAAGAGATCTGTAAAAAAAAAAGAAAAAATATACTATAGCAAAACCACAAAAGAGAAACATGAGAACTTGAGGTGGAACACTGCAGTAGGCCTGTTGGCCCATACTAAGAACATAAGAAAGGAAGAACAGTGCAGGAGGCCTGTTGGCCTATACTAGGCAGGTCCTTTACAATTCACCCCAATAAGAAAACATTTGCCCAACCAATTTTCAATGCTACATAAGAAATAAGCTCTGATGTGCATATGTAAGTCATCACTGAGCTAAATACAGGTCACGTCTGAGCTAAGTACAGGTCGCATCTGTGCTAAATACAGGTCCATCAATCTAGAATAGAATCAAATCAATCTTGAATATGCACGACTTTCACAATCTATTTCACTAACAAATTATTTGCCAAATATTATTTTCAATGCTTCTCAAAAAAAGCTGGGTAATTCTATTTACTCGTGTTTAATAAAACGATCAAATCCAATGCCTCCCTAATGTATTTATCCAACCTAAATTTTAAACTACCCAAGGTTTTAGCGTCAACAACTCTACTATGTAGACCTTTTTTTTCCATAAATTTCCCTATTACAAAACCTAGCTACAGCATTTTATGTATTTTTTGTAAGAATACAGACAATATGCAAAGTAAAAGAACACATTTGCAACTAAAGTTACATTTCATAAAGTGTGACATTAGTTGCACTTTTGTCCTTGTGTTTTTCATAAGAACATAAGAAAGGAGGAACACTGCAGCAGGCCTGTTGGCCCATACTGGGCAGGTCCTTTACAATTCATCCCACTAACAACATTTGACCAACCCAATTTTCAATGCTACCCAAGAAATAAGCTCTGATGTTCAAGTTCCCACTCAAATCCAACCCCTCCCACTCATGTATTTATCCAACCTAAATTTGAAACTACCCAAAGTCCTAGCCTCAATAACCCAACTAGGTAGTCTGTTCCACTCATCTACTACCCTATTTCCAAACCAATACTTTCCTATGTCCTTTCTAAATCTAAACTTATCTAATTTAAATCCATTACTGCGGGTTCTCTCTTGGAGAGATATCCTAAAGGGACCTTGTTAATATCCCCTTTATTAATACATAGGAACATAAGAAAGGAGGAACACTGCATCAGGCTTGTTGGCCCATACTAGGCAGGTCTTTTACAATTCATCCCACTAACAAACATTTGACCAGCCCAATACCTATCTTCCACTTATACACTTCGATCAGGTCTCCCCTCATTCTTCGTCTAACAAATGAATGTAACTTAAGAGTCTTCAATATTTCTTCATAAGGAAGATTTCTAATGCTATGTATTAATTTAGTCATCCTACGCTGAATGTCTTCTAACGAATTTATGTCCATTCTGTAATATAGAGACCAGAATTGAGCTGCATAATCTAGGTGAGGCCTTACTAATGATGTATAAAGCTGCAGCATGACCTCTGGACTTCTGTTGCTTACACTTCTTGATATAAATCCCAGTAATCTATTTAAATCCCATTAATCTATAGTATTAACAAACTATAGTATTAACAAACTACAGTATTAACAAACTATAGTATTAACAAAACTATAGTATTAACAAACTATAGTATTAACAAACTATAGTATTAACAAACTATAGTATTAACAAACCAAATTACCTATTACCAAACTAAAAGTACCAATTACCCAACCAAACTACCCTATTACCAGAGACCTTTCTTTCGATATCAGCACATGTTCAGAAAATTGGGAAGCAAATGCCAAGATCATTTTCCGTTATTACCCCAAACAATGATCTTTGATAACTGTTTCACCTGAGATGCATATCCAATTTAAATACAACCTGTCTTTACTCACAAATTTATCCAACCAAAATTTGATGTGCCAATGTTTTCCATCAAAAACTAGAGTGCAAAAAAAATTTCTCTAATGACAATTCAATTACAAACGAATTTCCTGACTACGTTGGTTCTTGGGTTGGTCCTTGGGAGACATGGACCTGTCTCACATGAACCAGTAGGCCTGCTGAGTGTTCCTTCTTTTTTATGTTCACAAGTATTTTCTATTCTGTCGCTTAGATTAGAGTGTAGATCCTAGTATCTAAACCTATCTCCACAGGATATTCATAAAATAAGTGAATCATCTATGTATTTCCAACTTTAAATTTATTCTGACTATGGAACTGAACTTCTCCAATCTCAATCAAGGGTGATGGACTGATTACATCGTCTTCATATCTCTACTGTTCCTGCCTACTTTCTGTATTCGACTGAAGAAGCCTACTGTGAAGGCGATACGTTTCGGAATAAAGTTGCCTAACTGTTGCCTGTGAGTCTTACCTACCAACCTCTCAGTATTGTATACCCGACACTGCAACACAATGGCATCTTAGTACAGAAAACACCTCTTGTATTTGAGTGGCTCTTGCAAATGAGTGGATAGAGTTATCAGACCTTATTTTTTAGGGAGCATTGAAAATTGGATTTGGCAAATGCTTTGTTAGTGGGATGGATTGTAAAGGACCTGCCGAGTATGACCCAACAGGCCTGCTGCAGTGATCCTCCTTTCTTATGTTCTTATGTTCTTATGGAAATAGGGTAGTAGATGAGTGGAACAGTTACCTAGTTGGGTTATTGAGGCTAGGACTTTGGGTAGTTTCAAATTTAGGTTGGGTAAATACATGAGTGGGATGGGTTGGATTTGAGTGGGACTTGCACATCAGAGCTTATTTCTTGGGTAGCATTGAAAATTGGGTAGGTCAAATGTTTGTTAGTGGGATGAATTGTAAAGGACCTGCCTAGTATGGGCCAACAGGCCTGCTGCAGTGTTCCTCCTTTCTTATGTTCTTATGTTCATTAAAGGAACGAATGCTAGTCTTTATTTTCTTCTGTTAAGTCAGGTGCCTTTTGAAGTAACTGTCAGGTGATGATAAGTATTAGGTGAATGTGCTTATAAACGAAGAACTGTTACTGAAGGCTCATAGGAATTTCTTGCCTTTGTTTCAATCGGTCGTTGCCAAGTTCTTCAAGATGGATAGTCAATTTCAGAGGTTCGTTGTCTTGGACGAGAGAAGAGCATCATTCGAATGTCGAAGAAAAGCTAAATGCTATGGAAGATTATGAAATTTGCCTTGCAAGATATGTACTAATTAGAAATACTCTCAAGAAAGTTATATTTGCAGAAAACAATTGCACTTCTGTTAACGTTTTCCAAAAATCTTCTACTTTGGCAGAAAGTCTTCGAGATGTGGCACAAACACAATTCACAATATTTATGGATTCTTGATTGATACTTCATCATTCTCGATATGAAATACAGAAAAAAATGATCAAATGTATCAAAGCATGATGTCAGTTTGTTGAAGACTGAGACACTTATGCAGCATATGGGAATCTTTATTCAGGGAAAAGTTTCGCCACACAGTGGCTTCTTCAGTCCAATACAAAGAGGAAGGCGTAAGGAGAGGAGGAGAATGAGGTAATCAGTCCCTCAACCTGGAGTCGATGTGTTCAGTCCATCAATCTTGTAGAATGTACAGCATAGGGCCGTAGACGTGGCTTATATACTGTAGTGAGGTGACTTGAAGCAGGCGGAGGCGGGATCATAGTGGTACCATCCACTAGTCGAAGTAGGTCTTTGTCCAAAGGTTGAACAAGCGTTGAAGAATTTTTGTAAGAAGATCCCATGATGCTGCAGTGTCTGACAGTTGTGATGAATGGTTTGAAAAACCGACAAGTTGAAGACTGAGACACTTATGCAGCATATGGGAATCTTGCATAAGTGTCTCAGTCTTCAACTTGTCGGTTTTTCAAACCATTCATCACTACTGTCAGACACTGCAGCATCATGGGATCTTCTTACAAAAAATTCTTCAACGCTTGTTCAACCTTTGGACAAAGACCTACTTCGACTAGTGGATGGTACCACTATGATCCCGCCTCCGCCTGCTTCAAGTCACCTCACTACAGTATATAAGCCACGTCTACGGCCCTATGCTGTACATTCTACAAGATTGATGGACTGAACACATCGACTCCAGGTTGAGGGACTGATTACCTCATTCTCCTCCTCTCCTTACGCCTTCCTCTTTGTATTGGACTGAAGAAGCCACTGTGTGGCGAAACGTTTCCTGAATAAAGATTCCCATATGCTGCATAAGTGTCTCAGTCTTCAACTTGTCGGTTTTTCAAACCATTCATCACAAATGTCAGTTTGTATTCATTAATATTGATAACCGACACAAAGCTTTTAGTGACAAGATTTTCTCAATAAAGAGTCTCATTAATGACGTCTTTGAATTTTCCAAGTATTTTGCCAATAAATCTAACATTATTAGTAGAGCATTGTAGCAGGCCTAGTGGCCCACGAGAGGAAGACTAGTCACTTTCTGTCTAATGCCATTGACTCTACTTAGTCAGTTACAGCTCATATCCACTAAAACAAGGAGCACAGAATCTGACCTACAATCGCAAGCTATTCAGGTCTAACTCACACTCTTGTATTTATCTAACAAATTTTCAAAACTACACAGAGTTTTAGCTTCAATGATGATACAGCACTAAGATCATTTAAAAGGTCTGTAAAAAAAAAGAAAAAATTATTAGCAAAACCCCAAAAGAGAAACATGAGAACTTTAGGGGGAACACTGCAGTAGGCCCGTTGGCCCATACTAAGAACATAAGAAAGGAAGAACATGCAGGGGCCTGTTGGTATACTAGGCAGGTCCTTTTCAATTTTTATCCCAAAAAGAAACATTTGCCCAACCCATTTTCCAATGCTACATAAGAAAAAAGCCTTTAGTGCTATGTAAGTCATCACTGAGTAAAAAAAAGGTCACGTCTGAGCAAGACAGGTCGATCTGTGTAAATTTCAGCCATCAATCTAAATAGAAACAAATCAATCTTTAAAATTCACGCTTTTACAATTTTTTCACTAACAAATTATTTGCCAAATATTATTTCAATGCTTTAAAAAAAAGCTTTGGGTAATTCTATTTACTCGTTTTAAAAAAAGTTTAAATCCAAAAACCTCTCCCCAATGTTTTATCCAACCCAATTTTTTAAAAACCCAAAGGGTTTTGCGTCAACAACCTATATGTGACCTTTTTTTTTTTCCCTAAATTTCCTATTACAAACCCAGTACAGCATTTTTGTATGTTTTAAAATACAACAAAATGCAAAATAAAGAAACATTTGCAAAAAGTTAATTTCTAAAATGTGACATTAGTTCACTTTTGTCCTTGTGTTTTTCATAAGAACATAAAAAAGGAGGAACACTGCACAGGCCTGTTGGCCCATATGGGAGGTCCTTTTCAATTCATCCCACTAACAAAAATTTGACCCCAACCCCCAATTTTTAAAAGCTACCCCAAAAATAAGCTCTGAGTTCAAGCCCCCTAAATCCAACCCCCCCCTCATGTATTACCAACCTAAATTTGAAACTACCAAAAACCAGCCTCAAAAACCCAAAGGTAGTCTGTTCCACTTTATACCCATTTCCAAAAACCAATACTTTCCTATGTCCTTTCTAAAACTAAACTTATTAATTTAAATCCATTATGCGGGTTCTCTCTTGGAGAATTCCTCAGCCTTGTTAATATCCCTTTTTTAATACAAGGAAACATAAAAAAAGGGGGAACACTGCACAACTTTTTGGCCATACTAGGAGGTTTTTCAATTCACCCCTAACAAACATTTGACCACCCCCTACCATCTTCCATTAACACTTTGATCAGGTCTCCCCCCATTCTTCGTTAAAAAATGAATGTAACTAAAAGGGCTTTAAAATTTTTCAAAGGAAGATTTCTAAACTATGTATTAATTTTAGTATCCTACCGATGTCTTTTAACGAATTTTGTCCATTCTGAATAAGAGACCAGAATTGAGCTGCATAATTAGGGGGCCCCACTAATGATGTATAAAGCTGCAGCAGACTCTGGACTTTTGTTCTTACAAACCCTTTAATAAATCCCATAATCTATTTTAAATCCCATTTAAACTATTGTATTAAAAACTATTGTATTTAAAAAACTACAGTATTAAAAAAATATTTTTAACAAACTATAGTTTTAAAAAAACATGTATTTAACAAACTATAGTATTTAAAAACCAAATTACCTATTACCAAACTAAAAGTACCCAATTTCCCCAAACCCAAATCCCATTACCCGAGACCTTTTTTTCGATATCAGCCCCCATGTTCAGAAAATTGGGAAGCAAAGCCAAAATCATTTTCAGTTTTACCCAAGCAAAGATCTTTGATAACTGTTTCACCTGAGATGCATATCCAATTTAAATACAACCCGTCTTCCACAAATTTTTTCCAACCAAAATTGATGCTGCCCAATGTTTTTCCCCTCAAAAACTAGAGTGCAAAAAAAATTTCTCTAATGCACAAACAATTTACAACGAATCCTGACTCGTTGGGGGTTTGGGTTTGGTCCCTTTGGGGGGGACATGGCCTGTCTCACATGAACCGTAGGCTGCGCAGTGTTTCCTTTTTTTTTTATGTTCCAAGTTTTTCATTCTGTCGCTTCAGATTAGAGTGTAATCCCGTATTAAACCCATTCCACGGAAAATTTATAAAAAAAAGGGGAATCCCCTTTTTTTTCCAACTTTAAAATTTTTTCACTATGGAATGAACTTCCCAATCTCAAAACAAAAGGGGGATGGATGATTACATCGTTTCATATTTTAGTTCCCGCCCACTTTTTTTGTATTCGTGAAGAAGCCCACTTGAGGCGATAAAGTTTGGAAAAAAGTTGCCCCAACTGTTCCTGTAGTTTACCTACCAACCTCTCAGTATTTTATACCAGACACTGCAACACAATGGGGGTCTTAGTACAAAAAACCCTCTTGTATTTGGTGGCTCTGCAAATGAGTGGTAGAGTTTCAAACCCTTATTTTTTTTTGGGGCATTGAAAATTGGTTTGGCAAATGCTTTGAGTGGGATGGATTGTAAAAGGGGCCGCCGAGTATGACCCAACAGGCCTGCTGCAGTGATCCTCCTTTCTTATGTTTTATGTTCTTTTGGAAATGGGTAGTAGTGAGTGGAAAAAGTTTACCTGTTGGGTTATTGAGGCTAGGACTTTTGGGTAGTTTCAAATTTTGGTTGGGTAAAATACATGGTGGGATGGGTTGGATTTGAGGGGACTTGACATCAGGCTTTTTTTCTTGGGTAGCATTGAAATGGGGTAGGTCAAATGTTTTTTTAGGGGATGAATTGTAAAGGACCTGCCTTTGTATGGGCCAACAGGCCTGCCCCGCAGTGTTCCTTTTTTCTTATTTCTTAGTTCATTAAAGAAAAAATGCTAGTCTTTATTTTCTTTGTTAATCAGGGGCCTTTTGAATAACGTAGGGGGATGATAAATATTTGGGGAATGTGTTTAAAACGAAGAACTGTTACTGAAGGCTCATAGGAAATTTTTTTTCCTTTTTTTCCCAATCGGTGTTTCCAAATTCTTCAAGAGGGTAGTCAAATTTCAGGGTTCGTTGTCTTGGGCGAGAAGAAGGCATCATTCGAATTCGAAGAAAAAGCTAAATGTTGGAAGATTTTGAAATTTGCCTTGCAAGTATGTTAATTAGAAATACTCTCAAAAAGTTTTATTTGCAGAAAACAATTGCACTTTGTTAAGTTTTCCAAAAATCTTCTACTTTGGCAAAAAGTCTTTGAATGTGGCACAAACACAATTCCAATATTTTTGGTTCTTTTGAAAACATTCTCGTAGAAAACAGAAACAATGATCAAATGTATAAAGCAGATGTCATTTGTTGAAGAGAGACATTTTGCAGCATAGGGGAACTTTATTCAGGAAACGTTTCGCCCCCAGTGGTTCTTCAGTCCAATCAAAGAGGAAGGCGTAAGGAGAGGAGGAGAATGAGGAATCACCCCCAAACCTGGAGTCGATGTGTTCAGTCCATCAATCGTAGAATGTACAGCATAGGGCCGTAGACTGGGTTATATACTGTAGTGAGGGACTTGAAGCGGCGGAGGCGGGTCTAGTGACCACTAGTCGAAGTGGTCTTTGCCAAAGGTTGAACAAACGTTTGAAGAATTCTTTGTAAGAAGATCCCATGATGCTGCGTTTCTGAAGTTGTGGAATGGTTTTAAAAACCGACAATTGAAGACTGAGGGGCCCCATCAGCTATGGGAATCTTGCAAAGTGTCTCATCTTAATTTTCGGTTTTTCAAAACCCTTCATCACTATGCGACCCGCGCATCTGGGATCTTCTTAAAAGAATTCTTCAAAGCTTGTTCAACCTTTTTGGGCAAAAAACCTACTTCGCTAGTGGATGGTACCCCTTGATCCCGCCTCCGCCTGTTCAAGTCACCTACACGTATTTAAGCCCGTCACGGCCCTTGCTGTAATTTCAAGATTTAGGGGCTGAACACATCGGGGCTCCATTGAGGGACTGGATTACCTCATTTTCCTCCCCTCCTTACGGCCTTCCTCTTTGTATTGGACTGAAAAAGCCAGTGTGGCGAAAGTTTTCCAAAAAAGATTTCCCCTATGCGCTAAGTGTCTCAGTCTCAACTTTCGGTTTTAAACATTATCACAAAGTCAGTTTGTTTCATTAATTTGAAACCAACAAAACTTTAGTGACAAATTTTCTCAATAAAGATCTCATTAATGGTCTTTGAATTTTTCCCTTTTTTTTGCCCCAAAAAATCTAAAAATTATTAGTAAGCATTGTTAGCAGGCCTAGTGGGCCCCCGAGAGGAAGACTATCACTTTCTGTCTAATGCCTTGACTTACTTTGTCGTTTTCAGTATACCCTAAAAAAGGAGCACAGAATCTGACCTACTCCCAAATTTTGGCT
>NW_026507848.1:0-11474 GCF_026875155.1 Cherax quadricarinatus
CAAACTCCTACTCCTTACTCATGGAGCAGTAGAGCATTCAAAACATCAAAACTTCCTTTAGTCTGTCCACTTTCATCTGAGAACAACTTAGATACTCAAGCCTCTCATCTGCTTTCATGGGGCAGTGAGGACTTAACTAATCCCAAAATCCTCCTTTCCCTTTGATCTGAGAGCAACTGAGACACTCCAAGACTTTCCTACTTCCTTCATTTTGACTCAGGGGACAACTAGACTTTCTCAAACTTTCCTCCTTTCCCAATCTGAAGTCTGAACACTGTAAACTTTTTCCTCACTTCCCTTTCGGTCGTGGAAACTAAATACTCCCAAAACTCCATCCCTTCCCACTTTCTAAGTCTGAGAACCCGAACTTCCAACCCCTCTTTCCTTTTATACACTTCAGTTTCCCCGTCTGCCCCTTTTCTGAGTCATGAACACTGAGACTACTCCAATTCTCTCCCTCATTTCTGTTCCAATTTGGGGTCAAGACCCTAGCTCTCCAAACTTTCCTATCAACACCTTTGGGGTCCAAAGGGGCCCAACTAGCTCCACTCCAATTGCCACCCCTCCAAAGCATTTGCGATTACTCCCAATTTTCCTCAGGGCCCCCACTTTGAGTCTAAGCACTGAGTCATTAGCTCCTATCTGCTCCCAACACACTGAGTCTAGACATCGCTACTTCCAATTTCAGCTCTCCCCAAACTTCAGTTTGGGCTCTACTATCCATAGACACCCAGTCACCCCCACTTTCCTAGTCTGTCACTTAACTACCAAGATTTCCCGCCTGCTACTCCAAATTCTAGTCTGCCCCTAAATTCTTATAGACACCTAACTCTCCCAAAATTCTATCATTGCCCCTCCTTTCGATTCCTAAAGTTACTGACCTCAACTTTTCTGCACTGCTCCCCCAAACTTTCGATCATGCACTCACTCATGATTCCTAAACCTACTTCACAAGATTCCTCAGGCCTCCCAAATTCAAAACTCCCCTTGCAACAATACTTTCGCTTTATTCACCTCCCCCCAAATTTTCGTCATTTGGGCACTGAGACTTCCCAAGACTCCTATCCTCCCCACTTTTGACTCGTGGAGCAAATGAACTACTCCAGACTTCCTCGTCTCTCCTTTTCCTGAGTCCGTGAAATCGGACACTCCAAGATCTTCCAGTCTGCTCCTCCAACTTCTTGATCGTGCCTGACAACTAAAACTCTCAATCTCCCCCACTTCGTTTTATGAGTCACTGAGACTACCTTCCAGACTTCCAGTCTGTCCCTCACTTCTATCATTAGAGCATAGACTATCCAAAACTTCCATCATAGACCCTCACTTCTGACTCAGCTCATCCCACCTCAGTCTTCCTTTCGAGTCATCTCTCACTCCCTGATCCTAGTACTCACCTCTTCCTTAGGCCAGCTAAACTTCCTTGAGTCAGGGCCCCTACTTTTTCAAGATCTCATTGGCTCCCCAAACCCTTGATTCCTGGCACTCTATCAAATTCCCAGACGCCCACACTTCTGTATTTAGCACCGATCACTTCCTAAAGCATTCACTGATCCAACTCCTCCAATCTCCCCATCTGGGCCCCTCACTTCAGCAAGACACTCAGGCTCTTTCCAAAATTTAGTCCCTGGCACTGCAGCTCTCAAGACTTCTCAGCCCTACCCCCTTGAGTACTATGCCCTCAGCCTCCCCAAAACTTCTAGTTGACCCTCAAAACTCTCCCGTAGACCTACTACTCCGCTTCCCCACCTCTCCATCCTTCGTCCAATAGAGCCTCAGACTACTCAAGCTTCCTCAGCTTCCTTCTTTTTTAATCAAGCACTGCCTCCCGATTTGTTTGTCTGACCCCTTTTAAGATCTCAAACACTCCTCCCAGACTTCCCCTCGTCCCCCACTTCTGAGTCAGCTCGAGACCCCAACCCGCCATCAGACTTCCTCAGTCTCCTACCCCCATTTAGTCAGTTAACAGCTCAATACTCCCATGACTTCCTCAGCGCTCCCCCTTGAGTCATTAAAAGTACTGACAACTCCAAGCCCTTTCCCCCAGTCTTCCTCACTTCTGAAGTCAGGGGAACAAGCAAACTTCCACTCTCCCCTCACTTTGAGCAGTGAGACACAACTATCCAAGACTTCCTCACACCCTTCCAATTTTAAATGGAAGCACTGAGAAATAACCCCAAACTTCCTCAGGGAAAATTCAAAATCCCAAGCCCCCCCTCCCCCCTTTCTGGTAGTGAGAGAACAGACTCCCAGACTTCCCCCCTCCCTACTCCCTTTATTTCTGGCATAACCCGCTTCTCAGTTCCCCCCATTTTTTCCCCATTTTTGGAATCGGAAAGCAAAAAATACTCAAGACCCCATTCTCCCCCATTTTTGGAAACATGAGAAACTAGACTTTTCCAGCTTCCTCACTTCCCTTTATTTTTTGAGGAGACATAGACTCCCCCTTTTTTCACTGCTTTACCTGAGTCAGGAGAACTAGCTCTCCAAAATTCCCCATTTCTTTTCCCCCTTTCCCAATCAAAACAACTTTATACTCCCAAAATTCTATTTGTTCCCACTTTTGAGCATAAAACCCGGCCCACTCCCCGACTTCTAGTCTGTTATTTTAATCATAACCTAGCTTTCCAAAATTTCAGTTTTCCTCACTTTTGACATAGACCTAGCCTCCAATTCTAGTCGTTACTTTTGATTAAAAAAAAACCCTTTAAAAACTCCCCCTCCTTTCCCCCATTTTTAGTAGGAAAACACAAAACTCCAAAAACCCCCCCCCTTCCCCCCCTATTTTGAAGAGTGAAAACCCAAGACTTTTTCCAAGCCCCCCCTCATCCCGTCCCCCATTTTGAGCAAAGGACACTAGGCTTCCCCCCTTCCCCAATTTTGCTCCCCTTTCCTGATCAGGAAGGGCCTTGTTCTCCCCAAAATTTCCCCCCCTTCCCTATTTTTACAGTGGAACCCACCAATACTCCCAAGCTTTCCCCCTTTCTTTTTGGGGGCATGAGACACCCCCCGACTCCCCTTTTCCCCCCCTTCCTTTTTTGACTGGGGCAAACCCCCCGACTCAATTTATTTTTGGGGCCCCCCCCCTTTCTTTCAAAAACCCTAGCTCTCCAAAATTTTCCCCGTCGTCCCCACTTTGAGGGGGAGGGGGGGGGGGGCCCAGTTTTTTCCCTCCCCTTCCTTTTTTGTCAGTGAGACAAACTAAATTTTCTCAAACTCCTCATCTCCCCAAATTTGGTCAGTGGAAACAACTGAACTACTCCCGACTCCCCAGTCTCTCCCTCATTTCTGATCAGTGAGAGCACTGAGACACCCAAGATCCCCAGTCGCCTCCCCCACTTTTCTGAGTCAGTGAGAGCAACAGACTACTCCCAAAACTTTCCCACTCTCCCCCCACTTTCTAGTCAGGAGGGGCAACTGAACTACTCCAAGACTTCCTCGTCCCTCCCTCACTTTCTGAGTCAGTGGAGCAGCTGAGACTACTCAAGACTTCCTTACCCGTCCCTAAAATTTTTGAGTCATGAGAAAGACTCTTTAAACTTCCCTTCCTCCCCATTTTTTTCATAAAGAAGCTGAGACACTAAGCCCCCAATCTCCCCCATTCTAGTCAGTTTGGGCAACTGAGCCACTAAAAAACCCCCGCTGCCCTTTTCTTTCGATCTAAATTGGGGGGTACTTTTAAGCTTTAGCCTGTCCCCCACCTTTTTTCCCCGTAACCTAGCTCTCCCCAAAATTTCTAGTCGTTTTTTGACTAAAAGACTTTAATCCCCAAAAACTCCCCCCATTGCCTTTTTTAAACAATGAGAGCACAATCTCCAAACTTCCTCACCTTTTCCCCACTTTGAGAGTAGACACTTAAACTTTCCCTCCTCGCTCCCCCCTTTCTAGTCATGAAGCAGCTGAGACTACTCCCAAAACTTCCTCAGCTTCTCCCCCTTTGTGTGGAGAGCAAATGAATACCCAAACTTTTCAGTCTCTCCCCCACTTTTGAGTCAGGAGGCTACCAGACTTTTTAAATTCCCCCTTTCTCCCTACTTTTTAAAGGGGAAAAAGCCCAAAAATACTCCAAACCCCATTCCCCCCTCACTTACAGTGAGAGCCAGCTAAATACCCCAAACTTCCTCTTTTTCCCCCTAATAGCAGACAGCTTTAAACTATTACTCCTCTCCCCCACCCCCTTTTTCCCCCTGAGTCAGTGAAGGGAAAATGATACTCCAAACTCCCCCCGCTTCCTCATTTTTGCTCCCCCTTCTACCCCCCAGGAAAACCCAGCAAACACGAGACTCTCCAAACTTCCCGCCCCCTACTTGAGTAGTGGGCACAGAACCCCCAAGACTTCCCGTCTGCTCCCCTTTTTGACGGTAGACTTAATCCAAACCCGCTACTTTTCCCCCCACTTCTGAGTCTGAGACAATGAGGGGAAAGATTCCCAAACTTCCCCCCCCCCCCCTTTCTGATCAGTGAGAGCCTGAGACAACTCCAAAACTTTCCTCAGTTGCTCCCTCACTTTTTGATAGTAGGCAACGAGGACTCTCCCCAAACTTTTTCAGTCCGCCCCCTTTACTTTTTGACAGTGGAGCACTGAGACTACCCAAAATTCCCATCTGTCCCTCACTTCTGATCATTTAGAGCACTGAATTTCCAAGACTTCCCCAGTTGCTCCCCCCTTTTTGTTCAGTGAGAGCAACAGACTACTCCCCAAAATCCCCAGCTGCTCCCTCACTTTCTGGTCGTGAAGCATCGAGATACTCCCGATTCCACAGTCTGCCCTCACTTTCGAGCAGTAAGAACAAAATTTCTCCAAGACTTCCTCCCGGTTTCTCCCTCCTTTCTGAGAGTAAAAAAACACCGAAATTTTAAACCCTTTTAAACTTCCCCCTTTCCCTCAAAAGGGGCAAAGAACATCCCAAAACTCCCCATCTCCCTCATTTTTGCTCCCCTAAAATTTTCCCTTTTCCCCTAGAGCCCCTTATTTCTACATAAACCCGGGGTCTCCAAACTTCTTCGTTACCTGAAGGGGGCCACTAGATTCCAAGACTTTCCCCACTTTCCCCCCAAAATTTTGAGAGTGAGACAAATAGAATCCCAAAAATCCGTTTCCCCTCACTTTTGAGTCAAAAAGTTAAACTAGACTTTTTTTTCCCCATCTGCTTCAATTTTGAGCAAAGAAAACAAACCCCCCAGAACTTCCCCTCCCTTTTTTTCCCTTTTTATCAGTGGAGAACTGAACTACTCCAAGACTTCCCATCTCTCCCCACTTCTGAGTCCCGTGAGAGCAGCGAAACTCCAAGATTTCCCTAGTCTGCCCCCCTCACTTTTTAGTCTTGAGAGCAATGGGCTCTCCAAACTTTCCCCTCCCCCTCATTTATTCAGAGAAGCAATAAATTCCCCAAAACTTTCCCATCTGCTCCCACTTTCTACAGGAAGGAGCAGCAAACCCAAGATCCTCATTTTCTCCCTCACTTTTATTTTGAGAGCAACTGAGACTACTCCAAATTCCTCAGTCTGCCCCCCTCACTTTTGAGCATGAGAAACTAAACTCCCCAGCTTTTTTTCCCCCTTTTCATTTTGAGGTTTAACAACTCCAAAGACTTCCCCCACTGCTCCCTCACTTTCTGAATCGTGAAGCAACGAATACTCCCAAAACCCCCGTCTGCTTTCCCCCACTTTCCCAGCAGGGGAGCCCGAGACCACTCCAAACCCTCAGTCTCTCCCCCTTTTAAATCTGAACAGGAAAATACTCCAGACTTCCTCGTCTCTCCCCATTTTTTGAGTCAGGAAAGCAACTGAACTACTCCAAGACTTCCAGTGCCCCTCCTTTCTGATCAGTAAAACAGGAAACTCCCAAACCTCATCTCCCCCCCTTTTTTTTAGTCAAGGGGAGCAACTGAACTCTCCAAACCCCTTTCCCCGCTCCCCCCCCCCTTTTTTGATCATTAGACACTGAGCCTCCCAAAACTTTCATCTGCTCCCCACATTTCCCGAGTCAGTGAGAGCAACGAGCTTCCCGATTCCAGTCTGCTCCCTCAATTCCCGATCATGGGAACGAGATACTCCAAGCTTCCCATTGCTTCCTCCTTCTGAGTCAGGGGGAGAACAAATGAGACACTCCCAAACTTTTCCCCAGTCTGCTCCCTATTTCTGACTAGAGCAACGAACTACTCCCAAACTTCCCATCTGCCCCTCACCCGGTTTGGGGAGAAAGAAAACTCCCACCCCCACCTGAGCTTAAAATAAAAACTTTCCAGACTTCCTCACTCTTCATTTTGAGCCCGGGGGCAAACATCTCCAGACCCTTCCTCTGCTCCTATTTCTTGGGAAGCAACTAGATTCTCCAAGACTTCCTCATCTCTTCCATTTTTCCAAAAAAACTGAGATACCCAAACTCCCTCAACTGCTCCCTCACTTTTTGAGTAGAACACTGAATACTCAAAACTTCCTCTCTCTCCCTCACTTTCGGTTCATGAGAAAATGAGCCACTCCACCCTTTTTTCCCCCCCTCACTTCTGAGCGTGAGACAACTGAACAAACCCCCCCCTTCCTCATCTGCTCCCCCAAATTCTGAGTGGAAGATTAACTAACCCAACTCCCCCGTCGCTCCCTCATTTTTTTTGGGGCAGTGAGAGCAACTGAACTACTCCAAAACTTCCCCAGTCTGTCCCCACCCCTATCGTTTAGGCCCCGGGGACCTAAATTTTTCAGTCCTGCTCCCACTTTTAGTCAGTGGGGCACGGACTAACCAAGACTCCTCATCGTTCCCCCTTTTTTTCCTGAGAGCCCTGAGACTACCCCAACCCCCGTTTCCCCGCTCCCCCCCTGAGTCGAAGCACAGATTTTCTCCAACTTCCTCATCCTCCCCCACTTCTGATTAAAATAGACATGGGGCTTTACTCCCCCCTTTTTTTCCCCCGATTTGTCTGCCCCCCACTTTCAGTCAGTGAAGCAACGAACTACTCAAGCTTTTCCCCAGTCGCTCCCTACTTTTGGTGTTAGAGCAAATGAACACTCCAAAACTTCCCCACTGCTCCCCCTTTCCTGAGGCACGAGAACTCAAATTTCCACTCCACCCTTTTTCCCTAAATCCAAAAATTTGGGCTGCTCCCTCACCCTTTTTAACGCAATGAATCCCAGCTTTCCCCGGCTCCCCATTTTTGGTCGTAACCAACGGAACACTAAAAACCCCCAGTTCTCCCTTACTTTTTTGATATGAACCCTGGGAATAAATCCTCAGTCTGCCCCCCCCCCCCTATTTTAGGGAAACAAATGAGACTTTTCCCCCCAGCCCATCCCCAACTTTCTAGCGGGAACAACTGAGCATTTAAAACCCTATTGTCCCCAAAATTTTTTAGTCTGGGAAAAAAACCCCGATCCTAGCGCTTCCCCCTTTTCAAAAAAACCTAAAAAAACTAAATCCCCAAACTTCCTTCTTTTTCCCCCCTACCCCGGAACCCCCTTTTTTACTTTAAAAATTCCTCCCCCTTATCCCCTTTTTGATCAAAGGAAACAAATGAACTCTAAACTTTCCCCTTTTTCCCCCCATTTTTGAGTATTCCCCCCCTGTTCTATCCAAAAAATAGCCTTTCCCCACTTTTTCGATCCCTGGGCCCAACCCATCCCGATTCCTAGTTTCTCCCAAAACTTTTTTTAAAACCCTACACTCCAAGACTTCCCCGAGACTTCCATTTCTAGTCGTAAACCCCTGAGCTAAAGACCCTGGCTCCCCACTTTTCCGTCCCCCACTTTCTATCCCAAAACCCCCACTCTCCCAAAATTTCAGTCTGGGCCCCCAAAAATTTAGATTTCCCCCCCTCCCCCCTTCATCTAGGCAACCTTCCCAGACCCTAGCCTCCCCACTTTCTGGGGTAACACCCCAGCATAAAACCTACTCCCCCCACTTCTATCGTAACCCCCTAACTATCCCGATTTCTGAAAATTCCCCCAAAATTTCTTTATGAAACTCGACAATCAAAGATTCCCCCCTTTCCCCCTTTTTTTGGGAATTAAAGTTTAGAGAAACCCCCAAATCCCCCGGTCCCCCATTCGGTCTAAAAACTGGAATACCCCGTACCCCTTCTGCCCTCCCCATTTCTTCATTTAAAAAGAGAAACAAGACTTTACTTCCCATTTCCTTTTATAAAACCCCTTTAAAATTTCCCCCAGTCGTCCCCCGAGCATAAGAAAATGGAAAACCCGCTCCCCTCATTCTTCCCCCCTTTTGAGCAGGAGAACCAGACTTCCCCGCTTCCCATCTTTTTAATTTCGGAGGGGAAAACCCAAAAATCCCAAAAATTCCTCCCTCCCCTCCCCAATTTTGAGCAAGGGGACAACAGACTCCCAAGCTTTCCCCACTTTTCCCCCATTTTTGAGTATGAGCAAAGAACTACCCAAGATTCCCCAGTCTCCTCCCCCCTTTCGATAAGGAGAGCAGAACCTCCCAAAAATTTTTCAGTCTGCTCCCACTTTCTGAGTCAGTGAGGCAACTGAGACACCCAAACCCTCTTTTTGTCCCCTCCCTTTTTGATTATTTGACCCTTTGGGGGCCCCAAACTCCAGATTCCTGCTCCCTCACTTCTGAGTCAGAAGCAACTGAACTAAAATCCAAAAAACCCCCCCAATTTTTGCCCTCACTTTTTGAGTCGTGAGAGCAACTAGACTCTCCAAGACTTTCCCGTCTGCTCCTCACTTCTGATCCTGGAGCAACGAGACACCCAAATTCCCCCACTCCCCCCCCTTTTTGAGGGCCCCCATGAAGGAACTACTCCAACCCTCTCTCTCCCCCCTTTCTGGTCGTGAGAGAAAAAAGACTCTCCAAAAAATTCCCATCTCTCCCCCACTTTTTGATTTAGGAGAGCCCCCTGAGACTACTCCCAAAACTTCCTCAAAGCCCCCACTTTCGAGTCAGTTGAAGCAAAAAGAGATACCCAAGACTTCTCATCTGCTCCCCATTTTTGATCAGTGAGAGAGCTGAACTCCCAAAAATTTTTCCCTTTTCCCCCTTTCCCCATTTTAGGCAATGAGACAAAACCAGACTTCCCAGCTTCCCCATTTTTGATTCTGAAACCCCCTGAGACCTCCCGACTTTCCCGGCTCCTCCCTTTCCTTCTACGAGGCAGGGGACACCCAAACTTCCAGCGTCTTTTTTTCGGTCTAAACAGGGGGCATAAGCCTAGCTCTCCCCCAAAATTTCTATCAGTAAAAAACCCAAAATTCAAGCCTAGTTCCCCGCCCCACTTTTTAGTCTGGGCCCCCTCTATCCAAGACCCTAGCTTCTCCCCAAATTTCTAGTCTCCCCCTTTGGTATCCAAAAACCCTAGACCCCTCCCCACTTCTAGTCAGTGGGCCCCCCTAATTTTTCCCCCAAGAACCTAGTCTCCCCACTTCCCTTTTATTTGGGGGCCCCCCCTTTTACCCCAAGACTTCTAACCCCCCACTTTCGATCCCAAATCCCCCACTCTCCCAAAACCCCCAGCCTCCATTTTTTATCCTAACCTGAAACCCCCCCTTCTTTAGTGTCCCCACTTTCTAATCAGGAGACAACCAGCCTCCCTTTCCTCATCGCCCCTCACCGACAAAAAGAAAATCCTCCCAAGATCTCCCCCCCGCCCTTTCCTTTTCTGAGTCAGTGAGGCAAATGAAACCCCCCAAACTTCCCAAATTCCCTTTCCCCCCTTTTGATCAAGCATAATTCCCCCAAACTTTTCTCCGCCCCCCCCTTTTGGGGGGCATTCAAATTTCCTTTTTCCAAAACCCCCCCCTTTCCGTAAATTTTGCATCCCCTTTCCCCCTTCTGTCCCCCCAAATTAAAAAAAGCCCCCCTATTTTATTTTCCCCCCATTTTGTCCCCCACGAAAACCCCCCTTTTAAGGGCTCATTTTTCCCCTTAGACCCCAAAACCCCCCCCTCCCAAAACCCCAAATACCACTTTAGGTTCCCCCCTTTGGAATTTCCCTTTCATTGCCCCTAGAGCGTGAGAAAACTAACTTCCCCAGCCTTTTTCCTTTCCCCTTCTTTGGGGGGGCCCAAAACTAAACCCCAAATTTTCCCCCCACTTCCCCTTTCTCGAGGCAAAGAAAAACTTAAAAATTCCCACCCCCCCCACTTTCTGATCATTGAGAGCCAAACAACTTCCCCAAAACTTCCCCACCTCCCTCATTTTTGAGTCAGTGAGAGCAACTGAGACTACTCCAAGACTTCCTCAGTCTGCTCACCTCACTTTCTGAGTCAGTGAGAGCAACTGAGACTACTCCAAGACTTCCTCAGTCTGCTACCCTCACTTTCTGAGTCAGTGAGAGCAACTGAGACTACTCCAAGACTTCCTCAGTCTGCTCCCTCACTTTCTGAGTCAGTGAGAGCAGCTGAGACTACTCCAAGACTTCCTCAGTCTGCTCCCTCACTTTCTGAGTCAGTGAGAGCAACTGAGACTACTCCAAGACTTCCTCAGTCTGCTACCTCACTTTCTGAGTCAGTGAGAGCAACTGAGACTACTCCAAGACTTCCTCAGTCTGCTACCTCACTTTCTGAGTCAGTGAGAGCAACTGAGACTACTCCAGACTTCCTCATCCTGCTCCCACTACTTTCTGAGTCAGTTGAGAGCAGCTGAGACTACTCCAAGACTTCCTCAGCCTGCTCCCTCACTTTCTGAGTCAGTGAGAGCAACTGAGACTACTCCAAGACTTCCTCAGTCTGCTCCCTCACTTTCTGAGTCAGTGAGAGCAACTGAGACTACTCCAAGACTTCCTCAGTCTGCTCCCTCACTTTCTGAGTCAGTGAGAGCAGCTGAGACTACTCCAAGACTTCCTCAGTCTGCTCCCTCACTTTCTGAGTCAGTGAGAGCAGCTGAGACTACTCCAAGACTTCCTCAGTCTGCTCCCTCACTTTCTGAGTCAGTGAGAGCAGCTGAGACTACTCCAAGACTTCCTCAGTCTGCTCCCCACTTTCTGAGTCAGTGAGAGCACTGAGACTACTCCAAGACTTCCTCAGTCTGCTCCCTCACTTTCAGAGTCAGAAGAGCACTGAGACTACTCCAAGACTTCCTCAGTCTGCTCCTCACTTTCTGAGTCAGTGATGAGCAGCTGAGACTACTCCAAGCTTCCTCAGTCTGCTACCCTCACTTTCTGATTCATGAAGTAGGAACTGGATACTATCCAAGACTTCCTCATCTGCTCCCTCCACTTTCTGAGTCAGTGAGAGCAACTGAGACTTACTCCAAGACTTCCTCATCGCTCCCTCACTTCTTTATCAGTTTAAGCAAATGAGACTAACCCAAGACTCCTCAGTCTGCTCCTCACTTTTTGAGTCCATGAGAGCAACTGAGACTACTCCAAGACTTCCCCAGTCTGCTCCCTCACTTTTTGAGTCGGAAAAAGGGACTAGATACCCCCAATTTCCCTTCCCCAAAATCGCTCCCCACTTTTCTTATATGAAACAACTGAGAACCCAAACTTCCTCATTCCTCCCTCACTTTCTTTTTAGACAAT
>NW_026507849.1:0-11334 GCF_026875155.1 Cherax quadricarinatus
AACCCTTCCCTTTGAAGGAGGTATACAATAGAGTCGCCCGCCTGGCAACCCACTCTCAACTCTGGTGAAGGAGAGTATCTTAAATAAGTCGTCTGCCTGGCAAAAACACTCTCACTCTGTTTAAAGGGGAGTATCACATTACTAAGTCGGGATGCCTGGAACCCACTTCAATCTCTGGTTGAAGGGAGTATCACATTTCTAAGTCGTCTGCCTGGCAACCCACCCCTCAACTCTGGTGAAGGAGAGTATCACATTACTAAATTCTGCCTGGCAAACCCACTCTCACTCTGGTGAAGGAGAGTATCAATTACTAAATCGTCTGCTGGCAACCCCCCTTCTCAACTTGGTGAAGGAGAGTATCATTACTAAGTGTCTGCTGGCAACCCATCTCAACTCTGGTGAAGGAGAGTATCATTCATTTCTAATCCTCTGTTGGACAAAACCCACTGTCTGCAACCACTTTTGTGAAGGAGAGTATCACATTACTAAGGTCGTCGCCTGGCAACCCCCTTCAACTTGTGGTGAAGGAGAGTATCACATTACTAAGTCGTCTGCCTGGCAACCCACTCTCAACTCTGGGGAAGGAGAGATCACATTACTAAGTCGTCTGCTGGCAAACACCCCTTAACTTGGTTTAAGGAGAGTATCCATTATAAGTCGTTTTGCCCGGCAACCCACTCTCAACTCGGTGAAGGGAGTATCACATTACTAAATCGCTGCCTGGAACCACTCTCAACTCTGGTGAAGGAGAGTATCACATTACTAAGTCGTCTGCCTGGCAACCCACTCTCAACTCTGGTGAAGGAGAGTATCACATTACTAAGTCGTCTGCCTGGCAACCCACTCTCAACTCTGGTGAAGGAGAGTATCACATTACTAAGTCGTCTGCCTGGCAAACCACTCTCAACTCTGGTGAAGGAGAGTATCACATTACTAAGTCGTCTGCCTGGCAACCCGTTCTCAACTCTGGTGAAGGAGAGTATCACATTACTAAGTCGTCTGCCTGGCAACCCACTCTCAACTCTGGTGAAGAGAGCATCACATTACTAAGTCGTCTGCCTGGCAACCCACTCTCAACTCTGGTGAAGGAGAGTATCACATTACTGAGTCGTCTGCCTGGCAACCCACTCTCAACTCTGGTGAAGGAGAGTATTTCATTACCACATTACTAAGTCGTCTGCCTGGCAACCCACTCTCAACTCTGGTGAAGGAGAGTATCACATTACTAAGTCGTCTGCCTGGCAACCCACTCTCAACTCTGGTGAAGGAGAGTATCACATTACTAAGTCGTCTGCCTGGCAACCCACTTTCAACTCTGGTGAAGGAGAGTATCACATTACTGAGTCGTCTGCCTGGCAACCCACTCTCAACTCTGGTGAAGGAGAGTATCACATTACTAAGTCGTCTGCCTGGCAACCCACTCTCAACTCTGGTGAAGGAGAGTATCACATTACTGAGTCGTCTGCCTGGCAACCCACTCTTAAACTCTGGTGTAGGAGAGTATCACATTTACTAAGTCGTATGCTGGCAAACCCACTCTCAACTCTGGTGAGAAGAGCATCACATTACTAAGATCGTTGCCTGGCAACCCACTCTCAAACTCTGGTGAGGAGAGCATCACATTACTGAGTCGTCTGCCTGGCAACCCACTTTCAACTCTGGTGAAGGAGAGTATCACATTACTGAGTCGTCTGCCTGGCAACCCACTCTCAACTCTGGTTGAAGGCGCGTATCACTTTACTAGTCGTCTGCCTGGCACCCACTCTCAAATCTGTTGAAGGGGAGTATCACATACTGAGTCGTCTGCTGCGCAACCCACTCTAAAATCTTGTGAAGGTGTAGTATTTCTTACTAAGTCGTCTGCCTGGCAACTCACTCTCAAACTCTCGTGAAGGAGAGTATCACATTACTAAGTCGCTGCCTGGCAACCCACTCCTCAACTCTGGTGAAGGAGAGTATCACATTACTAAGTCGTTCTGCCTGGCAACCACTCTCAACTCGATGAAGGATGAGTATCACATTACTAAGTCGTATGCCTGGCAATCCCTATCAAACTCGGTGAAGGAGAGTATCACATTACTAGTGTCTGCCTGGCACCAACTCTCAACTCTGGTGAAGGAGAGTATCACATTACCTAAGTCGTATGCATGGCAACCCGTTCTCATCTCTGGTGAAGGAGAGTATCATTTACTAGTCATCTGCCTGGCAACCGTTCTCAACTCTGGTGAAGGAGAGTATCTCTTTACTAAGTCTGTCTGCCTGGGCAACCCGCTCTCATCTCTGTGAAGGAGAGTTATCACATTACTGAGCCGTCTGCTGGAACCCCACTCTCAACTCTGGTCGAAAGTACAGGCATCACATTATGAAGTCTTCTGCCATGGCAACCCACTCTCAACTCTGGTGAAGGAGAGTATCACGATTACTGAAGTCGTCTGCCTGGCAAACGCTCTCAACTCTGTGTGAAGGAGAGTATACATTACTAAGTCGTCTGCCTGGCAACCCACTCTCAATATGGTGAAAGAAGAGCTCCACATTACAAGTCGTCTGACTTGGCAAACCACCAATCTCAACTATGGTGATGGAGAGCCATCACATTATGAGTCATCTGCCTGGCAACCCACTTTCAACTTGGTGAAGGAGAGTAATACATTACTGAGTCGTCTGCCGGCACCCCCTCTCAACTCTTGTGAAGGAGGAGTATTTCATTAAATAAGTCCGTCTGCTTGGCAACCCCACTCTCAACTTCGTGAGGAGAGTATCACATACTAAGTCGCCTGCATGGCAAACCCACTCTCAACTTGGTGAAGGGAGATTTCACATTACTAAGTCGTCTGCCTGGCAACCCCACTTCTAACTCTGATGAAGGAGAGGTTATCACATTAATAAGTCGTATGCCTGGGCAATCCACTATCAACTCTGTGGAGGAGAGCATCACATAACTTAGTAGTCTGACTGGCAACCATCTCAACCTGGTGAAGGAGAGTATCTAACATTACTGAGTCGTCTGCCTGGCAATCACTCTCAATCTATGGTGAAGGAGGCGTATCACATTACTAGTAGTCTGCCGGCAACCCACTCTCAACTCTTTTGAAGGAGAGTATCACAATTAACTGAGTCGTCTGCCTGGCAACCCACTCTCAACTCTGGTGAAGGAGAGTATTTCATTACTAAGTCGTCTGCTTGGCAACCCACTCTCAACTCTCGTGAAGGAGAGTATCACATTACTAAGTCGCCTGCATGGCAACCCACTCTCAACTCTGGTGAAGGAGAGTATCACATTACTAAGTCGTCTGCCTGGCAACCCACTCTCAACTCTGATGAAGGAGAGTATCACATTACTAAGTCGTATGCCTGGCAATCCACTATCAACTTTGGTGAAGGAGAGTAAACATTTCTAAGTCGGTCTGCTGGCAACCCACTCTCAACTCTGGTGAAAGGGGAGTATCACATTACTTAAGTTCGTCTGCTCGTCAAACCGTTTCTCAACTCTGGTGAAGGAGGTATACATTACTAAGTATCTGCTGCAACCCGTTTCAACTCTGGGAAGGAGAAGTTCCATTACTAAGTCGTCTGCTGGCAAACGCTCTCAACTCTGGTGAAAGGAGAGTATCACATTACTGAGTCGTATGCCTGGGCAACCCACTCTCAACTCTGGTGAAATGACAGATCACATTACTAAGTCTTCTGCCTGGCAAACCATCTAACTCTGGTGAAGGAGAGTATAACATTACTGAGTGTCTGCCTGGCTACCGCTCTCAACTCTGGTGAAGGGAGAGTATTACATTACTAAGTCGTCTGCCTGGCAACCCACTCTACCAACTCTGGTGAGAAGGATCACATTACTAAGTCGTCTGCCTGGCAACCCAATCTCAACTCTGGTGATGGAGAGCATCACATTACTGAGTCATCTGCCTGGCAACCCACTTTCAACTCTGGTGAAGGAGAGTATCACATTACTGAGTCGTCTGCCTGGCAACCCACTCTCAACTCTGGTGAAGGAGCGTATCACATTACTAAGTCGTCTGCCTGGCAACCCACTCTCAACTCTGGTGAAGGAGAGTACACTTACTGAGCTCTGCTGCGACCCACTCTCAACTCTGGTGAAGGAGAGTATTTCATTACTAAGTCGTCTGCTTGGCAACCCACTCTCAACTCTCGTGAAGGAGAGTATCACATTACTAAGTCGCCTGCATGGCAACCCACTCTCAACTCTGGTGAAGGAGACTATCACATTACTAAGTCGTCTGCCTGGCAACCCACTCTCAACTCTGATGAAGGAGAGTATCACATTACTAAGTCGTATGCCTGGCAATCTCCACTATCAAACTTCTGGTGAAGGAGAGTATCACATTACTTAGTCGTCTGCCTGGCAACCCACTCTCAACTCTGGTGAAGGAGAGTATCACATTACTAAGTCGTCTGCCTGGCAATCCACTCTCAACTATGGTGAAGGAGAGTATCACATTACTAAGTCATCTGCCTGGAAACCCACTGTCAACTCTGGTAAAGGAGAGTATCTCATTACTAAGTCGTCTGCTTGGCAACCCACTCTCAACTCTGGTGAAGGAGAGTATTACATTACTAAGTCGTCCGCCAGGCAACCCACTCACAACTATGGTGAAGGAGAGAATCACATTACTGAGTCGTCTGCCTGGCAACCCACTCTCAACGCTGTTGAGGAGAGTATCACATTACTTAGTCGTCTGATGGCAACCACTCTCAACTCTGGTGAAGGAGAGAGTTTACATTACTAAGTGTGTTCTGGTCATGGCAACCCACTCTCAACTCTGGTTGGAGGAGAGTATCACATTACTGAGTGTCTGCCTGGCAACCCACTCTTCAACTCTTGGGGCAAGGAGAGTATTTCATTACTAAGTCGTCTGCTTGGCCAAACCCACTCTCAAACTCTCGTGAAGGAGAGTATCACATTACTAAGTCGCGCATGGCAACCCACTCTCCACTCTGGTGAAGGAGAGTATCACATTATATAAGTCGTCTGCCAGGCACCCACTCTCAAACTTGAATGAAGGAGAGTATCACATTACTAGTCGTATGCCTGGCAATCCATATCAACTCTGGTGATGGAGCTGTATCATCATTTACTTAGTGTCTGCATGGCACCCACTCTCAACTCTGGTGAAGGAGAGTATCACATTACTAAGTCGTCTGCCTGGCAATCCACTCTCATCTATGGTGAAAAGGAGAGCTAGAATCACATTACTAAGTCGTTCTGCCTGGAAAACCCCAACTGTCAACTCTGGGTAAAGGAGAGAATCTCATTATAAGTCGTTGCTTTGGCAATCCCTCTCAACTCTGGTGGAAGGAGTGTATCACATTACTAAGTCGTCTGCCTGGCCAACCCGTTTCTCAACTCTGGTGAAAAAGAGTTTCACATTAACTAAGTTCATTGCTGGTGCAAACCCACGTTCTCAACTCTGGTGTGAAGGAGAGTATCACATTACTAGTCGTCATGCCTGGCAACCATGCCTCTCACTCTGGTGAAGGAGAGTATCACATTACTGAGTGTCTGCCTAGGCAACCCACTCTCAACTCGGTGAGGAGAGTTATCACAATTACTAAGTCGTCTGATCCTGGAAACCCACTCTCAACTCTTGTGAAGAGAGTATCACATTACTAAGTCGTCTGCCTGGGCAACCCACTCTCAACTTCTGGTGAATGTGATGTATCACATTACTGAGTCGTCTGCCCTGGCAACCCCACTCTCAACCTGGTGAAGGAGGAGAGTATCACATTACTGAGTCGTCTGCTGGCAACCCACTCTCAACTCTGGTGAAGGAGAGATCACATTACTAAGTCGTCTGCATGGAAACCCACTCTCAACTCCTGGTGAAGGGAAGTATCACATTACTAAGTCGTCTGCCTGGCAACCCACTCTCAACTCTGGTGAAGGAGGTAATCACCTTACTAAGTCGTCTGCCTGCAACCCGTTCTCACTCTGGTGGAAGGAGATATCACATTACTAAGTCATTGCCTGGCAAACCCGTTCTCAACTCTGGTGAAGGAGAGTATCACATTACTAAAGTGTCTGCATGGCAACCCGCTCTCTCAACTCTGGTGAAGGAGAGTATCCATTACTGAGTCGTCTGCCCCTGGGAAACCCACTCTCAACTCTGGGCAAGGACAGCATCACATTACTAAGTCCGTCTTGCCTGGCAATCCACTATCCTAACCTGGTTTAAGGAGAGTATACATTACTAAGTCGTTTTTGCCTGGCAACCCACTCTCAACTCTGGTGAAGGAGCGTATCACATTACTAAGTCGTCTGCCTGGCAACCCTCTTCAATCTGGGTGAAGAAGTGTATACATTACTAAAATTTGTTGCCCGGCAACCCCTCTCAACTTGGTGAAGGAGAGTATCATTACTAAGTCGTTTTGCCTTTGGCACACCCTCTCAACTCTGGTGAAGGAGAGGGATCACATTACTAGGGCGCTGCTGGCAACCCACTCTAACTCTGGTGAAGGAAGTATCCACATTACTAAGTCGTCTGCCTGGCAACCCACTTCAACTCTGGTGAAGGAGAGTATCACTTATAGTCGTATGCCTGGCAACCCCTTCAACTCTGGTGAAGGAGAGTATCACATTATAAGTCGTCTGCCTGGCCCAACCCACTCTCAAACTTGGTTTAAGAAAAGATCACATTACTAAGTGTCTGCCTGGCAACCCCCTTCTCAACTCTGGTGAAGGAGAGATCACATTACTAAGTCATCTGCCTGGCAACCCGATTCAAACTGGTGAAAGAAGATCAAATTACTAAGTCGTCTGCCTTTGGGAACCCTCTCAAACTCTGGTGAAGGAGAGTATCACATTAACTGAGTCGTCTGCCTGGCAACCCACTTCAACTCTGGTGAAAGAGATCACATTACTAAGTCGTTTTGCCTGGCAACCCACTCTCAACTTGGTGGGGGAGAGTTCACATTACTGAGTCGTCTTGCCTGGCAACCCCTCTCAAACTCTGGTGAAGGAGAGTATCACATTACTAGTCGTCGCCGGCAACCCCCCTTCAACTTGGTGAAAGGGCATCCCCTTATAAGTGTCTGCCCGGGGAACCCCCTTCAACCTGGTGAAGGAGGGAATCAATTTCTGATTTTTCTGCCGGAACCATTCAACTCTGGTGGGGGAAAAAGGTTTCCCCGGGCCCCCCCCTTCTCCATTTCTAAGTCGCTGCCTGGCAACCCACCTTCAACTTGGTGAAGGAGAGTATAATTAAGAGTGTCTGCTGGAACCCCCCCTTTAACTTGGTAAGGAGAGTATACATTACTAATGTCGTCCCCCCTTCTGGGAAAAATCCTTTAATCGTTGCCCGGCAAACCCCCTTCAACTTGGGAAGGAAATCAACCAAATATGGTCGTCTGCTGGCAACCCCATTTCAACTTGGTGAAGGAGAGTATCCCCTTAAAGTCGCTGCTGGAACCCCCTCTCAACTCGGGGAGGGAGTTTTCCCCATACGTGCTGCTGGGGAACCCCCAAATCTCAAACCTGGTGGGAAAAAAAAGGGAAGTGATTTCAAATAATGCCTTGGCAACCCCCCTCCACTCTCGTGAAGGAGGTACACATTACTAAGTCGCCCGTGGCAACCCCTTAACTTTGTGAAGGAGAGTTCACTTCTAAATTCGTTGCCCGGCAACCCCCCTTAAAATCGGTGAAGGAGATAACCTTTTCAAAAGTTGGGGCCCGGAAAAAACCCCCAACTTGGGAAAAGGGGGTATCATTTATAAGTCTCTGCTGGCAACCCACTCCAATTGTGAAAAAAGAGTACCCCCCTTTTTTAATTCTCCTGGAAACCCTTTTAACTTGGTAAAAGGGATATTCCATTCTAAGTCTTGCCCCGGAAACCCCTTCCCAACTCTGGTGAAGGAGAGATACATTACTTGTCCGCCCGGCAACCCCTCCAACTTTGGTGAAGGGAAAAAATCACATTTGAGGTCTGCCCGGAAACCCCTCTCAACTTGGTGAAAAGGAAGACCCAAAATTTCATAAAGGGCTGCCGGAAAACCCCCCTTAAATTGGTGAAGGAGGTATCACATTTCTAGTCGTCTGCCTGGAACCCCTTCAACTTGGTGAAGGGGAGTATACATTTTCCCCAGTCGTTGCTGGGAAACCCAAAATTCAATCTTGGGAAGAGAGTACATTACTAAATCGCTGCCTGGCAACCCACTTAACTTGGGGAAGGAGAGATACATTACTAAAAAATTTTTGCCTGGGAAACCCTTTCAAATTGGGAAGGAGAGTATCACATTACTAAATCGTTGCCCCGGGGAACCCCCTCTCAACTTGGTGAAAAAAGATACTTATAAAGGTTGCTGGCAAACCCCTCAACTTGTGTAGGATATCACTTAATAATCTTCCGGGGAAACCCCCTCCAAAAATTGGGAAGGAGAGTTTTTATAGCCTTCCCCAATTGTTTTTTTAAGGAAGTTTAAAAATTTTAAAGCCCGCCCAACCCCTCTCAAACTCTGGGGAAGAAAATCACATTTTCTAAGTGTCTGTGGCAAACCCCTCTCAACTTGGGGAAGGAGGTTTTAAAAAGATGTTTTTCCCCGGCAACCCCTTTAACTCTGGTGAAGGAGATTTAAAAATTTCTAAATCGTTGTTGGGAACCCATCTCAAAATCTGGTGAAGGGGGGATAAAATTAAAGTGTTGCCTGGCAACCCCCCTCTCAACTTGGTTTAAAAGGGGAGTATCCCCTTTTTAAATCGTTTGCTTTGGCCCAACCCCCTTCAAATTGTGAAGGAGAGTATAAAAAATTTTAAGGTCGCCGGCAACCCATCTCAACCTGGTGAAGGAGAGTATACAATTTCTAAAAATGTCTTTTCCCCGCAAACCCCCTCTCAAAACTTGGGGAAAGGGGAGTTTAAAATTACTAAGTCGTTGCCTAAACCCCTTCAACTCTGGTGAGGAGAGTTTTCCCCTTATAAGTCGTTGCTTGGGAACCCACTCTCAAATCTGGAAGAGAGTATCCTTTCAAGTGTTTCCGGAACCCTCTCAACTGGTGAAGGGAAAAATCACATTATAAGTCTCTGCCTGGGGCCCCCCCTTCTAAATTGAAAAGGGGAGTATCCCTTTTATAAGTGTTGCTGGCAAACCCCCTTTAACTTGGTGAGGAGAGATCATTATAAAATGGAGTCCGTCTGCCTGGCAACCCACCCCCTTTAACTCTTGGGGAAAAACACTTTTAAAAAATGTCTGCCTGGCAACCCTTCATCCTTTGGGAAGGAGAATATCACATTAAAGGGTTTCCTGGAACCCCCCTTCAACCCGGTGGGAAGGAGGTATACATTACTAGCGTTTTGCCCGGCAACCCCCCTCCAATCGGGGGAAGAAGAAACATTACTAGTGTTGCTGGCCCCCCCCTTTTCAACTCTGGGAGGAGGCTTTTAACTGGGGTCTGCCCCCGGGAAACCCCCCCCTTTAAACTTGGTGGGGGTATACATTAGATGTTGTGGCAACCCCCACTCTCAACTTGGTGAAAAGGGGGTATACATTACTAAGTCGTTGCTGGAAAACCCACTCTCAAATCTGGGGAAGGAGAGATCACATTATAAGTGTTCTGTGGAACCCACTTCCAATTGGTGAAGGGAGATCACATTAATAATGTCTGCCGGCAACCTTCCAAAACCCGGTGAAGGGAAAACCATTAATAAATTTGCCCGGAACCCTTCTAATTGGGAAAGGAGAGTATCACATTACAAATCGTCGCCTGGCAACCCCCGCTCAAAATTGGGGAAAAGGGGAGACACATACTAGTCGTTGCCCCAAAAACCTCCCCTGGCAACCCAAAACCCCTTCTACTCCTCAAACTCACTTGGGAAGGGGAGTATCCATTTCGAGTGTTCCCCGGGCCAACCCCTTCAACTTGGGGAAGGAGAGTATCCCTTATAAATCGTTTTCCTGGGAACCCCATTCCAAATCTGGGGAAGAGAGCATACATTACTAAGTGTCTGCCTGGGCAACCCCCTCTAATCTGGGGGAAAGGGAGTTCACATTCGGTCGTTCGCCCGGCAAAAACCCCCTTTCAATCTGGGGAAGGGATTCCCTTCTGGGGGTTCTTTGTTGGCAACCCCCTTCAACTTGGGGAAGGGGATCACATTTTAAATGGGCTGCCCCGGCAACCCCCTTCACTCTTAAAATTTTCCTTAATCGTTTAGGGAAAAATTCAACCTTTTGAGGAAGATCCCTTCTAAATGTCTGCCTTTGGAACCCCACTTCAACTCTGTGAAGGGAGGGATCAATTTTAAAATCGTTTTTTGGCAAAACTTCAATCTGGGTGAAGGAGAGTATTTAAATTTAAAAAAAGGGGAAAAATCTCTTTTGGGAACCCCCTTCAATCTGGGGAAGGGGATTCCATTACAAGTCGCTGCCCGGCAACCCACTCTCAACTTTGAAGGGGAAAGGGGTATACATTACATGCTTGCCTGGAAAACCCCCTTTTAAAATCTGGTGAAGGGGGGTATACTTACTAAGTCATGCCCCCGGGAACCCCCCTCCCCTTTTAAAATTGGTGAAAGGGGAAATATACATTATAAATCGCTGCCCGGCAACCCCTTCAACTTGGGGGGGGGGGTTTTTGGGGGGGGGGGGGGGGGGGAAAGGATCACATTACAAGGGGTCTGCCTGGAACCCTTTCCTAACTTTTGGTGAAGGGGGTATTCACATTACAAAATCTGCCTGGGGAACCCCTTCTCAACTCTGGTGAAGGAGGTTTTAATTACTAAGTGTCTGCCTGGCAACCCCCATCTCAACTCTCGTGAAGAAGTATCACATTACTAAGTCGTCTGCCTGCAACCCACTCTCAAACTCTGGTGAAGGAGAGTATCACATTACTAAGTCGTCTGCCTGGCAACCCCTGCTCAACTCTGGTGAAGGAGAGTATCACATTACTAAGTCGTCTGCCTGGCAACCCGTTCTCAACTCTGGTGAAGGAGAGTATCACATTACTAAGTCGTCTGCCTGGCAACCCACTCTCAACTCTGGTGAAGGAGAGTATCACATTACTAAGTCGTCTGCCTGGCAACCCACTCTCAACTCTGGTGAAGGAGAGTATCACATTACTAAGTCGTCTGCCTGGCAATCCACTCTCAACTCTGGTGAAGGAGAGTATCACATTACTAAGTCGTCTGCCTGGCAACCCGCTCTCAACTCTGGTGAAGGAGAGTATCACATTACTAAGTCGTCTGCCTGGCAACCCACTCTCAACTCTGGTGAAGAAGAGCATCACATTACTAAGTCGTCTGCCTGGCAACCCACTCTCAACTCTGGGGGAAGGAATATCAATTATTTGTCTTGCCTGGAACCCCCTCAAAAATCTGGTGAA
>NW_026507852.1:0-11844 GCF_026875155.1 Cherax quadricarinatus
AACACAAGGGCACCCCAAAAAGCCGTTATGTAACCAAGTTGAAAACCACAGCCCTTATAACAGCCGTATGGTAACACAAGTTTGAAACACCGCATTATAACAGCCGTTATGGTAACACAATTGAAACACCAGCATTATAACAGAGCCGTTATGGTAACACAAGTTGAAACACCGCATTATAACAGCCGTTATGGTAACACAAGTTGTAAACACCAGCATATAACAGCCGTTATGGTAACACAAGTTGAAACACCGCATATATAAACAGCCGTTATTGGTAACACAAAGTTGAAACACCGCAATTATAACAGCCGTTATGGTAACACAAGTTGAAAACCCGCATTATAACAGCCGTTATGGTAACACAAGTTGAAACACCGCATTATAACAGCCGTTATGGTAACACAAGTTGAAACACCGCATTATAACAGCCGTTATGGTAACACAAGTTGAAACACCGCATTATAACAGCCGTTATGGTAACACAAGTTGAAACACCGCATTATAACAGCCGTTATGGTAACACAAGTTGAAACACAGCATTATAACAGCCGTTATGGTAACACAAGTTGAAACACCGCATTAATAACAGCCGTTTATGGTAACACAAGTTGAAACACCGCATTATAACAGCCGTTATGGTAACACAAGTTGAAACACCGCATTATAACAGCCGTTATGGTAACACAAGTTGAAACACCGCATTATAACAGCCGTTATGGTAACACAAGTTGAAACACAGCATTATAACAGCCGTTATGGTAACACAAGTTGAAACACCAGCATTATAACAGCCGTTATGGTAACACAAGTTGAAACACAGCATTATAACAGCCGTTATGGTAACACAAGTTGAACACAACCGCATTAATAACAGCCGTTATGTAACACAAGTTTAAAACACCACATTATAAAAGCCGTTATGGTAACACAAGTTGAAACACCGCATTATAACAGCCGTTATGGTAACACAAGTTGTAACACCGCATTATAACAGCCGTTATGGTAACACAAGTTGAAACACCGCATTATAACAGCCGTTATGGTAACACAAGTTGAAACACCAGCATAATAACAGCCGTTATGGTAACACAAGTTGTAACACCGCATTATAACGAGCCGTTATAGGTAACACAAGTTGAAACACAGCATTATAAACAGCCGTTATGGTAACACAAGTTGAAACACCGCATTATAACAGCCGTTATGGTAACACAAGTTGAAACACAGCATTATAACAGCCGTTATGGTAACACAAGTTGAAACACCGCATTATAACAGCCGTTATGGTAACACAAGTTGAAACACCGCATTATAACAGCCGTTATGGTAACACAAGTTGAAACACCGCATTATTAACAGCCGTTATGGTAACACAAGTTGAACAACCGCATTAAACAGCCGTTATGGTAACACAAGTTTGAAACACCGCAGATTATAAAAAGCCGTTATGGTAACACAAGTTGAAACACCGCATTATAACAGCCGTTATGGTAACACAAGTTGAAACACCGCATTATAACAGCCGTTATGGTAACACAAGTTGAAACACCACATTATAACAGCCGTATGGTAACACAAGTTGAAACACCGCATTATAAAGCCGTTATGGTAACACAAGTTTGAACACAGCATTATAAAAGCCGTTATGGTAACACAAGTTGAAACACCCATTATAACAGCCGTTATGGTAACACACAAGTTGAAACACCGCATTATAACAGCCGTTAATGGTAACACAAGTTGAAACACCGCATTATAACAGCCGTTATGGTAACACAAGTTGAAACACCAGCATTATAACAGCCGTTATGGTAACACAAGTTGAAACACAGCATTATAACAGCCGTTATGGTAACACAAGTTAAACAAAAGCATTTTAAAGCCTTTTTGGTAACACAAGTTGAACACCGCAATTTTAAAAAGCCGTTATGGAACACAAGTTGAAAAACCGCCCTTAAACCCGTTATGGTAAAAACAAGTTAAAACCCACAATTTTAACCGCCCTTAAGGTAACACCAAAAATTTAAACACCCATTAAAAAAAGCCGTTATGGGAACACAAAATTTTTAAAAACCACTTTTTTAAAAGCCGTTATGGGAACACAATTTTAAAAAACCCATTTTTAAAAGCCGTTTATGGTAACACAAGTTTTTAAGACAAACCCCTTATAAACCTTTAAAGGGAACCAAAAAGTTGAAACACCAAAATTTTAACAGCCGTTTTGGTAACACAATTAAAAACCCCCATTATAACAGGGCCCTTTTTGGGAACACAAGTTTTAAAAAAACCGCATTTAAAAACAGCCGTTATGGGAACCAATTGAAAAACCGCAATTTTAAAAAGCCGTTATGGTAACACCAATTGAAACAACCCGCATTATAAAAAAGCCGTTATTGGGAACCCCAATTGAAAAACCGCCTTTTAACAGCCGTAAGGTAACACAAATTAAAAACCGCATTAAAAACCCGCCGTTAAAGGTAACACAATTGAAAAACCCCATTATAAAAGCCTTATGGTAAAAAAAATTTAAAAAACCCATTTTAAAGCCGTTATGGTAACACAAGTTGTAAACACCCATTTAACAAAAAGTTAAGGTAACACAATTTTAAACACCGCATTATAACACCCCTTATGGGAACACAAATTAAACAAACCCCAAAACACCGTTTTGGTAACACAATTTGAAAAAACCGCATTATAACCCCCTTTTGGGAACCAAAGTGGAAACACCATTATAACAGCCCCTTAAAGGTAAACCCCAAGTTGGAAAAAACCGATTATAAAAAGCCGTTTTGGTAACACAAGTTGAAACACAGCATTATAACAGCCGTTATGGTAACACAAGTTGAAACACCGCATTATAACAGCCGTTATGGTAACACAAGTTGAAACACACGCATTATAACAGCCGTTATGGTAACACAAGTTGAAACACCGCATTATAACAGCCGTTATGGTAACACAAGTTGTAACACCGCATTATAACACCGTTAAAGGGAAACAAGTTTGGTTTAACCCCCCAAAAATTATAAAAGCCGTTAGGTAACACAAGTTGTAACACCGCCCTTATAACACCCTTTTTGGGAACCAAGTTTTAAAAAACCACATTATAACAGCCGTTATGGGTAAACAAGTTGAAACAAACCCCATTTTAACAGGGCCCTTTTGGTAACACAAGTTGAAACACAGCCCCTTATAACAGCCTTTATGGTAAACACAAGTTGAAACACAGATTATAACCCCCGGCCCTTATGTTTAAAACAAATTGAAACAAGCATTATAGGCGGGGGGGGGCCTTTTTGGTAACACAAGTTGAAAACCGCCCTTAAAACAGCCCCCCCTTTTGGTAACACAATTTGAAACACAGCCTTATAACCCCGTTTTGGGAACACAAGTTGAAAAAACAGCTTATAACAGCCGTTATGGTAAAAACAAGTTGAAAAAAAACAAAAACCCCAAAATTTTAACAGCCTTTTTGGTACCCAAAAAAAGGGAAAACCGCTTTTTAAAAAGCCCTTATGGGGAAAAACAAGTTTAAACACCGCATTTTAAAAAAGTGTTATGGTTTAAAACAAGTTGAAAAAAACCCGCATTATAAAAAAACCCTTAAGGTAACACAAGTTGAAACACAGCATTATAAAGCCGTTTGGTAAAACCCAAATTGAAACAACCGCATTAAAAAAAGCCCTTAAGGTAACACAAGTTGAACACCCCATTATACACTAGACATTTTATTTCAATTTTTTCTTTTTTAGGTTCACGAAAGTTTCCCTTTAATTTTAAAAGCACTTTACCATTTTAAAAGGGACCCTTTCTAACTTTACGTACTTTCCCCCACTTTTCGCACTTTCCACTTTACGCATTTTAAAAGCCTTTTCGTACTTTACGCCTTTAACCCCTTTTACGCACTTTAAGAATTTACCCTAAATTTACCCCCTTTCCACTTTACGCACTTTAGCAATTCACGCACTTTACGCACTTTTTTGCACTTTACGCACTTTCCCCACTTTACGTACTTTACGCAAATTTATGCACTTTAAAGCACTTTACGCACTTTTCGCACTTTAAAGCACTTTTGTAATTTTGCACTTTCGCACTTTCCCGCACTTTACCCCCACTTTTTGCAAATTTAAAACCCCCTTTAAACCCCTTTTTCGCAAATTTTCGCACTTTTCGCACTTTAAACTTTTCTACTTTTTGCACTTTACGCACTTTACGCACTTAAAGCACTTTAACCCCATTTTACGCACTTTTCGTCTTTTCCCTACTTTACGCACTTTCCCCACTTTACGCACTTTAAAGCACATCACGCACTTTACCCACTTTGCACTTACGCACTTTACCACTTTAAAGACTTTACGCACTTTAAGGGGCCCTTTTGCACTTTAAAACCCCTTTACGCACTTTTCGCACTTTAAAGTACTTTATCCTTTTAAACCCCTTTACCACTTTACGCACTTTACGCAATTTACGCACTTACGCACTTTACGCCCCTTTACGCACTTTACGCACTTTTCCCCCTTTACGCACTTTACGCACTTTACGCACTTTACGCACTTTACGTACTTTATGCACTTTACGCACTTTACGCACTTCACGCACTTTACGCACTTTACGCACTTCACGCACTTTACGCACTTTACGCACTTTACGCACTTTACGGATTTAACACGCGTATTTTCCGTGTAGTGAATAAAAATTAATTGATTAGTCATAATAACAAATAAAAGATAATGTTGAGAACTAGTAAACAGGATAAACATAACAACAGGATTTATCAGTAATAAAATTACACTAAATAAAACTTGTTGTAGTAAATGGAATATAGTGAGCATCGTGTTGTTTAGTTTGTGTCTGAAGAAATGTCTGGTAATAAAGGTACAATATAGTGAGCATCGTGTTGTTTAGTTTGTGTCTGAAGAAATGTCTGGTAATAAAGGTACAATATAGTGAGCATCGTGTTGTTTAGTTTGTGTCTGAAGAAATGTCTGGTAATAAAGGTACAATATAGTGAGCATCGTGTTGTTTAGTTTGTGTCTGAAGAAATGTCTGGTAATAAAGGTTCAATATAGTGAGCATCGTGTTGTTTAGTTTGTGTCTGAAGAAATGTCTGGTAAAAAAAGGTACCAATATGTGAGCATTGTTTTTGTTTAGGGTTTTGGGGGTTTTGAAGAAATGTCTGGTAATAAAGGTTTCAAAATAGTGAGCATCGTGTTTTTTTGTTTGTTGGGCGGAAAAAAATGTCTGGTAATAAAGGTACCAAAATAGGGAGCTCGTGTTGTTTTTTTTGTGTTGAAGAAATTTTCTGGTAATAAAGGGACAATATAGTGAGCATGTGTTGTTTAGTTTGTGTTTGAAGAAAGGTTTTGGGGAATTTTAAAAAACAAATAGTGAGCATCGTGTTGTTTAGTTTGTGTCTGAAAAAAATGTCTGGTAATAAGGTACAATATAGTTTAGATGTGTTGTTTTGTTTGTTTTCTGAAGAAATGGTTTTGGTAATAAAGGGACAATATAGTGAGCATCGTTTTTGTTTAGTTTGTGTCGGTAAAATTTTCTGGTTAAAAAAGGTTCAATTTTAAAGGGGGCATCGTGTTGGTTTTGTTTGGGGTCTGAAAAAAATGTCTGGTAATAAAAAGGGTTTAAAAATAGTGAGCATCGTGTTGTTTAGTTTGTGTTGAAGAAATGTCTGGAAAAAAAAGGGACAAAATAGTGAAACATGTGTTTTTGTTTTTTTTCTGAAGAAATGTCTGGTAATAAAGGGTACAATATAGTGGCATCGTGTTGTTTTGTTGTGTCTGGGGAAAGGGTTTGGGAATAAAGGTAAAAATTTAGTGGCATCGTGTTGTTTAGTTTGTTTTTCTGGGAAAAAATTTTTGGTAAAAAAGGGACCTATACGGTTGGTTTTTGTGTTGTTTAGGGTTTTGTCTGAAGAAAGGTTTTGGTTAAAAAAAGGTACAAATTTTGTGGCACGTTGGTTTTTTTGTTTGTGTCTGAAGAAATTTTTTTGGGAATTTAAAAGGGACAATAGTTCTTGATGAAGTCTCTAATTAAAAACTAAAATTTTTCTCTTTTGTCAGGGGGGAAAATTTAATTTTTGTGGTGTTAAAGGGGGAGGGTTAAAGTAATACAGGTTTGGGGAAAAAACCTTGCATTAAACCAATGATGTTTTCCACCCCCAATGTTTTCTCCCCGAACATAAGTGTCGCCCACTACTCTGACTGTTCCCACCAAACTGTTGTTCCCCGAAAAATGAAAAAGGGGGCCCGCCCAATACTCTGATGTCTCCCCCAAAAACTGTTGTCCCCCAAGAACTTTAAATGGAGCTTCACTTGAATGTCTCCCCCCCACACTGTTGTCTCCCCGAACATGAAGTTTTCAGCCCCCCTTTTCTCTGACTGTCTACCAACAATGTTGTCTCCCAGAACCTTTAAGTGGCAGCCCCTACTCTGACTGTCCCCCCACCACACTGTTGTCTCACAGAAATGAAGTGTCCGCCCACTACCCCTGCTGTCTCCCACCACACTGTTGTCTCCCCGAAACCCTGAAGGTCGCCCCCTACTTGATGTTTTCCCCCACACTGTTGGGGGTCCCTGAAAATGAAAATGTCAGCCCACTACCTGACGGTCCCCACCACACCCGTTGTCTCCCCGAACTGAAGTTTTCGCTTACTAAATCTGACTGTTTTCCCACCAAAACCTTTTTGGGCTCCCCGAAAATGAAGGGTCAGCCCCCTACTCTGACGGGCTCCCCCCATGGTTTTTCTCCCAGAACAGGAAATGTCGCTCACTTCTCTGTCTACCCCCCAACACGGGGTCCCCCAGACATGAAAATGTCAAACCCACTACTCTGCTGTCTCCCAACCCCCGGGTTTTTCCCAGAAAATTTAAGTTTTCAGCCCCCCTACTTGGGTGTCTCCCCCCACACTGTTTTTCCACGAACATGAAAATGGGAAACCCCTTTCTCGGGGCTGTCTCCACCCCACTGTTGTCTCCAGAAAATTTAAGTGTCAGCCCCCCCTACTCTGGGTGTTTTCCCCACCTTTTTTGTCTCCCGGAAAAATGAAATGTCAGCCCACTACTTGACTGTTCCCCCCACACTGTTGTCTCCCGAACATGAAGGTCAGCCACTACTGGGGATGTCATGTGGGTTTTCGAAAAACCCGGGATGGGTAAAAATACTCCGTGGTGGGAGTGGTTAATATAAGGAAAGTAGGGGAAGCACCATAGGGCCCACCTGCCCCCTCTGCTCCCTATCTTGACTGACTCTCAAATGCCTCGGGTGAGGAGTGTTTTTAAAAACCTGCTATGGTCGCAGCAAAATGAATAAAAGTCAGTGATTCAGCAGCGGTTGGTAGTGAGTATTACTGGTAACGGTTACTGGTAACTGGTTACTGGAATGGTACTACACTGAGAGCCGGCGCGCAACGTGTTCGTCCCGACATACAAATAATACAAATAGAGACGGCAGGTGTAAAGGGTTGGGTGATTCTTACATGTCAAAATACACAACAATTGAACATTATAACATCATAGTGAATATTGGAATGGGGCTTACGTAATTGAAACTAAAAAAAACTGTAAAGCATTAAAGGTATAATATGCACAATCATCGGAAACTAAAACCCGGGATTAACCCAAAAGAAGTAAAAAAAAAAAATTTGATCGATCGATTTTTATTCATGTGATCTACGGATTTGAGGAAGGGAAAATTACAAGAAAGAAATGTTTAACAGAAAGGGAGATTCGGTGCACTCAAACTAGACTGTTAAATCTCAGATTTTGGAGGAAAGTGAACACAAATGAAATTCTTGAATATGATAAATTGATACTGAATTATTCTTTTATCAGGTTATTTAATTTTAACCCCAAATTGTAGGGTGAAATTGAAAATGCAGAATGGGGTGCATCTCTTGGAGGGCAAACTCTGTTGCACTGGCTAACTCTGCTGATTTGAGGCAAATCTGAAAGGTGTTCAAAAAATATTGAGGATTTCTCAATACCTTTTCGTTAGTACCACAACCCAACAAAAACATTTGCCCAACCCAATTTTCAATGCCACCCAAGAAATAAGTTTTGATGTGAAATTCCACTAAAACGAACCTCTCCCAAATGTATTTACCCAAACAGATTTGAAATCCCAAAAGCCCCGCCTAAATAACCCAACTGGGTAACTTTTCCCTCATCAACTACCCTTTTTCCCAAAAACCAATACTTTCCTTTGCCTTTCTAATCTAAATTACTATTTAAACCCATTACTGCGGGTTCTTCTTGGAGAACTCCTCAAGACCTTTTTAAATCCCTTTTTGTTAAACCTATCTTCCACTTACACTTCAAAGGGGGCTCCCCTCATTCTTCGTCAACAAGTGAATGTAATTTAAAGGTCTTCAATTTTTTTCATAAGGAATTTTCTAATGCATGTATTAATTTAGTATCCTACGCTGAATGTTTTCTAACGAATTATGTCCATTTTGTAATACGGGAAACAGAACTGAGCTGCATATCTAGGTGGGGGCCTTACAAATGAGTAAAGCGCAGTATGACCTCTGGACTTTGTTGCTTACACTTCTTGATATAAACCCAGTAATCTATTTGCCTTCTTACGTACGCTTAGGCATTGCTGTCTTGGTTTAGGTTGCTGCTCACCATAACCCCCAAGTCCTTTTCGCAATCTGCATGGCTAAGTTCTACATCATTTAACTTATTAGTACTAGGGTTATGGGCGTTTCCCAAGCTTCAGAACCTTGCATTTATCTAATTGAACTGGCATCCTGCCACTTTTTCTGACCAAGAATAGAGTTTGTTTTTAAATCCTCCTGAAGTTCCTTAACATCTACGTTTGAATCAATATACCTACCTATTTTTTGTGTCATCGGCGAATTTGTCATATCAAGAAATTTCCCCTCTCAGTTCATTGTATATTTATAAAACAACGGCCCAACTGATCCCTGTGGAACGCCTTGTTTCCCGATCCCCACTCATTTAACCCCATTTTGGACACTTTCTTCCTGTCAGTGAGCCATGACTCGATCCACGAGAGCACTTTTCTCCCCAATGCCATGACCCTGCCACTTTCTTTAACAGTCTATGGTGCGGAACTCTATCAAAGCCTTACTAAAATCTAAGTAAATAATATCAAATTCTTTATTTTTGGTCAACAGCCTCAAAAGCTTTACTGAAGAAAGTTAAAAAATTAGTTAGACAAAACCGGCCCCCTTGTGAATCCATGCTGAGTAAACATTAATCAAGCTATGCTTATCGAGATGGCTTCTTATAATCTCAGCTTATAATTGACTCTAGTAATTTTGCCTACAATTGAGGTCAGGCTTATTGGGCGTAATTTGACGGTAAACGACTTGTCCCCTGTTTTAAAAAATTTGGAATTACATTAGCCATCTTCCACATATCAGGCACTACAACCTGTTTGAAGAGATAAATTAAAAAATTATTAATGGTTCACAGAAATTCCATTTTGATTCCTTAAGAACCCTTGAAAAAACCTCATCAGGACCCCGCGACTTATTTTGCTTCAGTCTGTCTATCTGCTTCACAACCATCTCACTAGTGACTGTGATGTTACATGGAACATCATTATCATCACGTACTAACTTCATATGATCTAAATGCGATTCTTTATACTGACCAGTACTAATTTCTCTAACCTTATTTCTTATTACCAGAGATAATGTTCAACTACTCGATAAGGACCAACAAACTTTTGATCAAGCTTTGGGATTGCCGACGTTTTGGTAAAGTTAGTCGCATAACTTTTCGAACCTACTTCGATTTTGGATGGCTTTGCTTTGAGTGTTTGCGACTCTTGGGAAATTCTGGGTGTTGGATTTATGAAGTGTTTCACAGATTCTTCAAAAACAGTTTGAGCTAAGCTGGTACGAGTTGCTATGAAATCATCAGGTTGTAATTTGGTTTCGGATTAGAATATAACAACTCATAAGGCAAACGTTTATCTACACCGTACAACGCATAATGTGGAGTGTCACTTATGGAAACATTGTAAGCAGAATTTATAGCACACTGCACATTAGGTATAACTTCATCCCAAGTTTCACTGTTGGGATTGATAGTGGCTCTCAAGACATCAAGTACTTTCTATTGATTCGTTCCGCTAACCCATATTACTTTATTTTGTTATTGAACGTCATAGAAACAAGATATAAAGCGAGAATTAACATGAAAACAATGAGATTTTTCTGCATGTGATTCGACAACACAAAATACACTCGATGTATATTATACATCAAAATTTATTTACAGCGACGAAACTGCTAATTTGGCAACCGTGGTGGTTGCTGGGAGTGTTTGCCTGTGTGTGTGTGCCACGTAGTCTTCCTGTGTGCGTGTGCAACGCAGGCTGCCTGTGTGAGCGCCTCTCAGTCTATATCAGTGTTATATTTAGTAGTTAAAGTGTCTATAGCAGTGTGATACTTCACTGGATCTTATTAATGAATATAAGATTCCTGACACAGTACATGAAGTAGATATCATAAATTTGCTTAAAACAAATAAGACAGTTTAAGATGTAAATACAGATATGTTACTGCCAACTCTTTCCTGGTGTTAGTTCCGAGGCTATTATAGTGTTGACATGTGATCATGCACTTCCATCCACAGGATAGATATGAGATTCTTAATCTCTTAGCTGCTTTGGCAGAAAAATCTATTCTTCTCGCTACATTCTTTGCCTAACACAGTGACGAAAACATTCCCACAATGGATGGCCAAAGAAGCGGTGCGACAGCAGTAAGTACAAATTAACACATCTGTTATATTGATCATTAAAGGTAACAGACCACAAAAACGTACGTAGCTTTACATTATTTGCAGATAGATCTGCTACTATATGAGATATATATTAGAATAAGGAAGTTCACAGGAAAAATACAGTGTATCCCAAGACCACTTCTGACAATTACAAGTTGTTGTCAGCAGTCACAAGACAGTGAAAACTGAGGAATATTATATATATATATATATATATATATATATATATAATATAAATATATATATATATATTATATATATATATATGTCGTGCCGAATATGTAAAACTTATTTTTTAGCCTATTTGACAAATAAGTTGCCGAATATGTCTAATTATTAAGTGTCCTTGGAGATATTGCCAAAATAATAAACTTATTGGCCTAATAAGCAATGAATCGTCATGGAAAATTAAGCATAATTAGCAAGTTAAATTTTTAAATGTTAATAATATAATAGTAAGCTGGTGTAATTAATATTTAAACAAAAAATACAACTTTTTTTATTATAATGTACCATTTAATATTTCAGTGTAAAATATAAAAATATTATAAATCAACGTAACTATTAGAAGCAAAATAATAACATTATAAATAATAAATTTAAATAAAAATTTAAAACACATTACTTATGGCTTAACAATATAGTTTCATCTGACATTTCTGATACTGATATAGTTTCTCTTTCGTATGAGTTGTTCGTATTTCCAATTCTTTAAATTGTATTTTTTCAATATTTACATCGTAAAAAGATATTAAATCAGAAAGAGTAATGTTATCTATCTTATCAAAGGATTCAATTGTAGTATCTATGTACAAGTAGTGCATTATGAGTACTATATAGTAAATAAACCTAAAAAATCACATATTTAACATTTTCTGATAATAGTATCATGTCTCTTTTCATGTTGTACTAAATATTTTTTAATACTAAAACATTTCTGACATTTCTGACACTGATATGGTTTCTCTCCCGTGTGAATTCTAGTATGTATTTTCAACTTATATTTCTCAAAAAATGTCTTTTCGCATAATGTACAAGCAAACTTCTTATTAATAATATCATG
>NW_026507853.1:0-11709 GCF_026875155.1 Cherax quadricarinatus
AGTCACCCAATTTGTCATCTGTCTTCCCTGGGGGGCCCTTTCCAGTCGATTCAGCGCAGGGAGTCTAACTGGGCATGGAGAGACTCGCTTGGGGCGAAGTCCCCCCATCTGAACATCAAGCACCCACGCAGCGCCTTGTTCTGGACACGCTGCAGTTTAAGTAAGTTTGTTTTTGCTGCAAGAGAGGGGGCTAGGGGAGAGTAAGTTATCAGAGGACGTTTTGGGGATTTGTAGAGGTGTAGTTTGGTGCGTTGAGAGGCATGTTTCAGCTTGTAGAGGCCCGCAAGGCCTTACTAGCTATTGCATGCCTTGAGTGAATGTGTCCGTGTAAACGAAAAAGGGTAGTCAAGATTAACGCCAAGGACAAGTGACAGATTGTGTATAGGGAAGTAAGTGCGGTGTCAGCTGTTCTGAGTTCGACAGGTAATGGAGGATCACTTTCCTGTAGTTAAAATAGTAATGCTGGTTTTTGCTGCATTGGTTTTTGATCCTCCATTTTTGTTCCCAGATGGCTATCCTGTCAACCTCATTTTGTGTTTTTTTGTGTGAGTGTATCTATATTGGCATGAGTGATAAGTTGTGTAATGTCGTCTGCATAGGCTAGTGTGATGGAGTTTGTGGTATAAGTTTTGGGAATGTCTTTTAGTGTATAAAATGTAGAGGGTAGGGGAAAGGACAGATCCCTGGGGTACTCCAGCATTTAGTGTGAAGTAGTCAGATAACAGCCTTGGAATTTGATTCTCATGGTACGGCCCTCTAGGAAGTTTCAGAGGAGTTTACGAGTATTGAGAGGCAGGTTGAAGTTATGCAGAGTTTGTACTTGACCCTTTGTGCCACACAGTGTCAAAAGCTTTTTCAACGTCTTTTGCAACCAGGGCTGTCCCGTTTCTTTTTTTTGTGTTTATGTGGATGTATTGAGAATGATGTTAATGGAACCTGTGTGGATCTGTGTGTTCTGAAGCCAAACTGGCCATCAAAGTAGAGAATTTGTTTCAGGTATCTGCGAAGGCGATGATTAAAGAGTTTTTCAAAGAGTTTTCCTAAAGTTTCGAGGAGGGTGATAGGGCGATAGTTTCTAGGGTCAAGTGGTCTTTATTGGGTTTAGGAAAGGGGGATAGCAGTAGCAGCTTTGAAGAGGGAAAGGGGAAGTATCCAGAGGCCCAAAGGGAGGGATTGAGGAGGTTTGTGAGGCAGTAATGATAGAGTCAGGAAGGTGTTTCAGGATAATTATGGTTTAGCCAGAGGCACCAGGAGCCTTTTGGGGGAAGGGGTCTGAGGAGAGTTTTAATGTCTGTGTTGGTGAAAGGAGTGTCGAGTTCTTGGGGGGAGTAAGAGGTCTAGATGTATGTGCTGTCTGTTTTTGTTTCTTGTGTGTGTGCAGTGTTTCCCGTGTTCTATGTTCCCGAATGTGGGTTTAATAACGTTAGGGTGAGGTGGTGACGTGGAAGATGTTCTCCCAGATGTGTTTGAAGATGTTGGTAGCAGCCCCGGGTCTGAGATGTGTGTTTGTTGTGGGTGATGTTTTTGAATTTGTTGGGGGGAGTATGCCTCTGATTTTTTTGATAAAGTTCCAGAAGGCTTTAGTGTTTTTAATACCTGCTGTCGCTTGTTTATTAGTTGTGACCAGTGATTGTTGTGGTCTTGGTCAGGCTGTGTAAAATGTGTTTCTAAGGTAAGTGAGATCTAATCGGACTTATTAAATCTTTTGTGTTGTAGAGGAAGCGGTTTGGTAGCAGAAAATTAGTCTTTTTGTTCTGAGGGCCGGGTTTTAAAAGGGAAAAACGAAGGGGGTGAGTTTTTTTTGGGGATTTCGATTGGGTGCTTGTGTAATGGGGTTTTCCCGGGTGAACAATTTATATCGATTCAAAATAGGTTTTTTGTTTAAAAAATAGTGAGGGTTAAAATTCCTTTTGTTGTTTTTAAAACATCCCAGTCCCGGTTTTTGTAGGAGAAGGGAAGGGGTGGTTGGAATGAAGGGTAGGGGTTTGGGGGAGATGTGTAAGAAGACTGGAAGTGTTTAGAGCCTTTAAAAGGCCCGGGGAAAGTAAGTTTTAAAAAGAAAACAGGCTCGGTTTGCCAGAAAGATTTCCGGGGTTTTCCTTGGCCCGGGGGGGTTGAAAAGGTATTGAAGTCTGGCCAAAATGAATTTGGTTTTTTATGGTTTTTGAAGTTTAGAATTGGGACCAAGTTTGGGTTTTTACTGGGTGTAAAAAGGGGTGTGTTTGGGATTTATTCAGCTTAAATAGTTTGGTTTTGGGGTGTTTGGTGGTAATTTGGAAAAGGGGGGCAAGGGGAAAAAAAAACCGGGGGGTTTTGAGAAAAAGTTTTGGTGAAAAAAGGGGTTTTGGGGCTTTATTTAATTAAGGTGGCCCCCCCGGGGGGTTTTGGGGCGTAGGTTTGCTTGGGGGCAGGTTCCCCCCCCCAAAAAACCCCCAGCTTCTCCCCAAATAGGGTGCTAAATTAAAAAAAGGACGTTGGTTTTTGGGGGAAAATTAAAAATTTTTTTTTTACAATTAAAATTGGGGGGTTTGGAAATTTATAAGGGATATTGGTGGAAATTTCGGGTTGGGGGGGAAAGGCGTTTTTAGGTTTTTTTTCCTTAAATTGGCGTTTTTTATGTTTTTTTGGGGGGGGTTGGTGGGGGTTTTTGTTGGGGGGTTTCAAAAATAGGGAGGGGTTTGGAACAGGTTAAAAAAAGGGTATGGGGGTTTAAATTTCTTTAATTGGGGTGGGGGGTTTTGTGGGGGGGTTTGGGGGAGTGTGGAAAAATCTAAAATAGGGTGAAAAAGGAAGGGGGAAAACCCTTGAAGAAAGCCCAAAGGGGGAAAATAAAGAGGAAAGACAACCAAAATTAAACCTGTGGGACAAACCGGGGAAAATTCCACCAATCCATCTTTGAAATTTAGGACGGGTTTTTGTGTAAAGGGGAAAAAATTTTTTCCGGGGACGACGGAAAAAGGTAACCAAGCCTGGGGCCCGGGTTGGGGGGGGTTTGAAAAAACCAATTAAAAAAAAAGGCGGGTTTTTTTTTTCCCCCCCCCCTTTTTCCCCCCCCCCAAAAAGGCCCCCCCCTTACCCCCCCCCCCCCCCCCAAAAAAAAAAAAAACCCCCCCCCTTCCCCCAAAAAAAATTTGCTTTAAAAACCCCCAAAATTAAAAAACCCCCCCTTTCCCCCCCCCCAAAATTAAACCCCCCTTTTAAAAAAAAATTTTTAAAAACCCCAACCCAACCCCCTTTTCCCCCCGGAAAATTTTTTCCCCGGGGGCCCAACCCCCCCCCCCCACCAAAAAAAACCCTTTCCCCCCCCCCTTTTTAAAAAAAACCCCAAAAATTAAAAAAAAACCCCCCCCTTTTTTTTTTAACCCCTTTTTTTTTTTTTTTTAAAACCTTTTTTTTTTAAAATTTTTTTCCTTTTTTAACCCCCCCCCCCAAAATTTTTAAAACCCCTTTTGAAAAAATTGCCCAAACAATTTTTCGGAAAAAAAAAACCCTTTTTTTTTTTTTTTGGGGGGGGTTTTAAAAGGAAATTTGGGGGAAAAAAAAAAAGGCACTTTTTTTTTTAAATTAAAAAAAAAAAAAAGGGGGGTTAAAAAAAAATTTAAAAAAATTTTAAGGGTAATAAAAAAAAAAATTTTTTAAAAGAATTTTAAAAAAAATTTTTAAAAAAAAAACCCCAAAAAGGTTTTTTTTTTTTTGGGCCCCCTTTTTAAAAAAATTTTTTTTTAAAAAAATTTGGGGAAAAAAATTAAAAAAAAACCCCCTTTTAAAAAAATTTAAAAAAAAATTAAATTCACTTTTAGACGGAAAAATGAGGGGAATTGGGGAAAAAAAAAGGTATTTTTAAAAAGGGGTTTTTTAAAAAAACCCCCCCCAGAAACCCCAAAGGTTTAAATTAAAATTTAAAATTTTAAAAGGGTTTAAAATTTTGGAAGGTTGGGTGGTTTGGGGAAAAAAAAAGGGGGGGAAAAAAAAAAAGGGGGGAAAAAAGGGGGGAAAAATTTGGGGGGGGAGGGGGCCCCCCTTTTTTCGGGGTTTTAAAAGGGTTGGGAAATTTTTTGGGGGGGGGGTTTTGGCCGGAAAAAAAAGGGGAAAAAAAACCCCCCTTTTTTTTTTTTTCCCCCCGGGGGGGAAAGGGTTTTAAACGTTTTTAAAAAAAAAAAAAAAGAAAATTTTTGGGAAAATTTAAAATTTTTAACCTTAAAAAAAAAATTTTTTTAAAAAAAAAGGGGGGGGGGTTTTTTTGGGTTTGGGGAAAACCCCCCGGGGGGGGGGGGGGAAAAAAAAATTTTTTTTTTCCCCCAAAAAGGGGGGGGAAAAAAAAAAATTTTTTAAAAAAAAACCCCCCCCCTTTTTTGGGGGGGCCCCCCTTTTTTTTTTTTCCCAAAGGGGTTTGGGGGTTTTTTTTTTAAAAATTTTTTTTAAAATTTGGGGGGTTTTTTCGGAAAAAAAAGGGGAATTTTTTCCCCCCCTTTTTAAAAAATTTTTTGGGGGGGAAAACCCCCCCCTTTTTTTTAATTTTGGGGGGGGTTTTTTTTTGGGGGGAAAAAAGGGAAAAAAAAGGGGGGGGGAAAAAAATTTTTTTTTAATTTTTGTTAAAAAATTTTGGGTTTGGGTTTTTTTGGGGGAAAAAAAAAAGGGGCTTTTTAAAAAAAAAAATTTTTTTTCCCCAAAATTTAAAAAAAAAAGGGGGGGTTTTTTTAAAGGTTTTTCTTTTAAAAATTTTTTTAAAAAAAAGGGAAAAAAAAGGGGGGAAAAAAATTTTTTGGGGCCCGGTTTTTTTTAAAAAAAAAAATTTTAAAAAAATTTAAAAATTTTTTAAAAAAAAAATTTGGAAAAAAATTTAAAAAAATTTAAAAACCCCCCCAAAAAAAAATTTTTTTCCCCCAAAAAAATTCTTTAAAAAAAAAAAAATTTTTCGGAAAAACCCCCCTTTTCCCCCCCAAAAAAAAGGGGGCCCCCCAAAAAAAAAACCCCCCAAAAAATTTCCCCCCCCAAAAAAAGGGGAAAAATTTCCCTAAAATTTTTAAAAAAAAAAAGGGGGGGGTTTTTTGGGGGAAAAACCCCCTTTTTTCCAAAAACCCCGGGGCCCCTTGGGGGGAAAATTTTAAAAAGGGGCCCCAATGGCCCCCTTAAATTTTTTTTTTCCCAAAAAGTAAAAAAAAAATTTTTTTCCCCCCTTAAAGGGGGGGAAAAAAATCCCCTTTCCCCTTTTTTTTTTTCCCCAAAATTTTTTAAAAAACCCCCCCCTTTTTTTTTTTTCCCTTTAAAATTTTCCCCCCCCCAAAAAACCCCCAAAAAAAAAAACAAAAAAGGGCCCCCCGGGCGGAAGGAAAAAAAAAAAAAAAAACCCCAAAAAACCCCCCCCCCCAAAAAAAAACCCCCCCCCCCAAAAAAGGGTTTTTGGGAAAAAAAAACCCCCCCCCCCCCCTTTCCAAAACCCCAAAGGGGTTTTTTCCCCAAACCAAACCCCGGAAAACCAATTTAAACCCCCCCTTTTTTTTTTTAAAAAATTTTTTTTTGGGTTTTCCCGGTTCCCCCCCTTTTTTTTTTTTTTTAAAAAATTTTCCCCTTTTTTCCCCCCGGGGGGCCCCCGGGGGGGGTTTGGTTTAAGTTTTTCCGGGTTTTAAATAAACCCCTTTTAATTTTTTTTTTCCCAAACTTTGGGCCCTTGGGGGAAAGGGGAAAAAAAAACCCTTTTTTTTAAAATTTTCCTTTTTTTGGGTTTGGGGTTTTAAAAAAAACCCCAAAAAATTTTTTTGGGGTTTTTCCCTTTTCCCTTTTTTTTTTAAACCCCCTTTTTTTTTTTTTTAAAATTAAAATTTTTTTGGTTGGGGGTTTTAAACCGGGGGTTTCCCTTTTTAAATTTTCCCCCTTTTTTTGGGGGGGAAAATTTTTTTTTTTTCCCCCGGGAATTTTGGGGGCCCCCCTTTTTTTGGGTTTTTTTAAAAAATTCCCCCCTTTTTTTTCCCCCATAAGGGGAAAAATTTTTTTAAAAAAAAAAAAGGGGGGGGGCCCCGGCCCCCCCTTTTTTCCCCCCCAATTAAAAATTTTTTTTAAAAAGGGGTCCAATTCCAGGTTTTTCCCCAAAAGGGTTTTAAAGGGGGTTTTTTTTCTTTCCGGGGGAAAAAATTTTTTTAAAAAAAAAACCCCCCTTAAGGGTTTTTTAAAAAAAAAAAAAACCCCCGGGTTTTTTGGGGGAAAAAAAAAAACCCCCCCGGTCCCAAAGGGGGTTTTTTTAAAAACCCCCTTTTTTTTTGGGGTTTTTTTGGGGGGGGGTTTTTTAAAAAGGGGGTTTTTTTCCCCCCAACCAAAGGTAAAACCCCTTTTAAAAAAAATTTCCCTTTGGGGGGGTTTTTCCCCCCCCCCCCCTTTTTTTTAAATTTTTTTATTGGGTTTTCCCCCGGGGCCCCCAAAAAAATTTTTTTTTTCCTTAAAAAAATTTTTTTTCCCCCCCCCAAAAAAGGGGGAAAAATTTTTTTTTTTCCCCCCCCCCAAATTTTAATTTTTTCCCTTTTTAAAATTTTTTTTCCCCCCCCCCTTTTTTTTCCCTTTTTTGGGGGGTTTTTTTTTTCCCCCCCCCCTTTAAAACCCCCCCTTTTTTTTTAAACCCCCCCTTTTTAAAAACCCCCCCTTTGGAAAAAACCCCCAAAAACCCTTTTTCCCCCGGGGGGGGCCCCCCGGTTTCCCTTTGGGGGAAAAAAAAACCCCTTTTAAAAAATTTTTTGGGGGGTGTTTAATTTAAAAAAAATTTTAAAAAAAAATTTATAAAAGAAAAAAATTTTTTTAAAAATTTAAAAACCCGGGAAACCCCAAAAAAAAAAAAAAAAAATTGGGGGGAAAAAAGGAAAAAAAAAAAAAATTTTTTTTTTTGTTAAAAGGTTTTTTTTTTTGGGGAAAAAAACCCCCCCCGGGGGGGTTTTTTTGGGAAAAATTTTTAAAAATTAACCCCGGGGGGGTTTTTTTGGGGGGGGGAAAAACCCCAAATTTTAAAAAAATTTTTTTTCCCAAAAAAAATTTTTGCCAAAAAAAACCCCTTTTTTTTTTGTTTGGGGAAAAAAACCCCCCCCCCTTTTTTTTTTTAAAAAAGGGGGGAAAAAAAATTTTCCCCCAAATTTAAGGGGGGGGGAAAAAAAAAAAAATTTTTGGGGAATTTTTTTGTTTTTGGGGAAAAAATTTTTAAAAAAACCCAAATTCCCCCCCAAAAAATTTAAAAAAAATTTTAAAAAAAATTCCCCCCAAAAAGGGGGTTTTTTTAAAAAAAAAAGGGGAAAACAAATTTAAAAAAAATTTTTTTTGGAAAAAAAATTTTTTTTAAAAAGGGGGGGAAAATTTAAAAAATTTTTTTTTTGGGTTTTATTTAATTTTTTTTTTTTTTTAAAAAAGGAAAACCCTTTTAAATTTTAAAAAAAAAAAAAAAAATTCCCAAAAATTTTAAATTTTTTTTAAAACTTTTGGTTTTTTGGGGGGGGGGGGGGGGGGGGGGGGGGGGGAAAAAAAAAAGGGCCCCAAAAAAATTAAAAAAAAACCCCCTTTTTTAAAAAAAAAAAAAGGGAAAGGGGGAAAAACCCCCCGGGGGAAAAAATTTTTTTAAAAAAAAAAAAAAAACCAAAAAAAAAGAAACTTTGGGGGGGAAAAAAAAAAAAGGGGTTTTTAAAAAAAGGGGGGGGAAAGGGGCCCCGGGGGGGGCTAAATAAACCCCTTTTTTTTTGGGTTTTTCCCCCCCCAAAACCCCAAAAAAACCCAAAAAAAAAAAAGGGGAAAGGGGGGTTTTTTTCCCCCCAAAAAAAAAAAAAAAAAATTTTGGGGGAAGCAATTTTAAATTTTTTGGAACCATAAAAAAAAAATTTTTTCCCCGGGGCAAAAAATAAAAAAAAAAAGAATTTTTTTTTTTTTTTTTTCAAAAAAAAAAAAAATTTTTTAAAAGGGGAAAAAGGGGGGTTTTCCCCTTTTAACTTTAAAAACCCCCGGAAAAGGGTTTCCTTTAAAAAGTTTTTTTGGGGGAATTTAAAAAGGGGGTTGGAAAAATTTTTTTTTTTTTCAAAAGGAAAACCCCCAAAAGGGAAAAAAAAAAGGTTGGGGGGCAACGATTTTTTCCCCAAATTTTAAAGGGGAAAACCCAAAAAAAAATTTTTAAAAAAAAAAAAAATTTTTTTTTTCCCCAAAAGGGGGAAAAAAAAAAAGTTAAATTTTTTAAAAAAAAAGGGGGGGGGTTTTTTCAAAAAAAAAGAGAAAGGGGGGGAAAAAAAATTTTGGGGGGCCCCCTTTTTTTTTGGGCCCTTTCCCCCTTTTTCCCAAAAAGGGGGGTTTTTAATTTTGGGGGGGGGAAAATTTTTTTTTTTGGGGGGGGGGGAAAAAAAAAAAGGAAAAGGCCCCGGGGGGGAAAAATTTTTAAAAAAGGAAAACAAAACCCGTTTTAAAAAAAGGGGGGTTTAAAAGGGGGAAAAAAAAAAAGGGAAAAATTTTTTTTTTCCCCCCCCCAAAAAACCAAAAAAGGGGTTTCCCCCCCCCCCGGGAAACCTTTGGGGGGAAAAACCCCCCCCAAAAACCCCTTTTTTTTTAAAAAAAAATGGGTTTTTTTTTTCCCCCCCTTTCCCCTTTTTTTTTTTTTGGGAAAAAAAACCCCCCTTTTTAAAAGGGTTTCCCCCCAAAAAATTTTCCCCCGGGGTTTTTTTTTTAAAATTTTGGGGGGGGTTTTTTTTCCCCCCCGGGAACCCCCCCGGGGGGGGGGAAACCCCTTTTTTTTTCCCCCCGAAAACCCCCTTTTCCCCTTTTTTTTTTTCCCCCCCAAATTTAAAAAATTTTTTCCCTTTTTCCCCCCATTCCCCAAACCCCGGGGGTTTTTTTTTCCCGGGCCCCCCCAAAAAAGGTTGTGGGTTTTTTTTTTTTTTTCCCCCCCAAAAAAAATTTTTTTTTTTTTTCCCCCCCCCCCTCAACCCCCCAAAAAAATTTTCCCCCCCCTTTTTTTTTCCCCGGGAAAACCCCCCTTTTAAATTTTTCCCCCCCAAAAAAATTTTTTCTTGGCCAAAAACCCCCCCGGGCCCCCCCCTTTTAAAAGGGGGGGGGGAAAACCCCCCCCCCCCAAAAAAATTCCCCCGGGTTCCCCCTTGAAAACCCCCCCCCCCCAAAAAAATTTTTTTTTTAAAAAAAAAAAACCCCCCCCCCCCTTTTTTTCGGTCCTTTTAAAAAAACAAAAACCCCCCGGGGGAACCAACTTTTCCCCCCAAAATTTTCCCCCCCCCAAAAACCCCCCCTTTCCCCCTTTTTCCCAAAAACCCCGGTTCTTTTAAAAAACCCCCCCCAAATTTAAAACCCCCAAAAAAAAAACCCCTTTTTCCCCCCTCCCAAACCCTTTTTTTTTTTTCTCCCCCCCTTTTTCCCCCCTTTTTGTTTTTTTTCCCCCCGGGGGGGTTTTTTCCCTTTTTAAACCCCCCCCTTTTCCCGGGGCCCCCGTGGGCCCCCCTTTTCCCGTTCTCCCCCCCTTTTTTTTTTCCCGGGTCCCCCAAAAAAAACCCCCCCCAAAACCCCCCAAGCCCCACAAAAATTTTTAAAAAAAAAAACCCCCCCCCGGGGAAAAAAAGGGGAAAATTTTTTTTTGGGGTTTTTTTCCCCCCCGTGGCCCCCGGGGGTAACCCCCGGGCCCCTTTTTTTTTGGGGGTTTTTTTTTTCCCTTTTACCCCGGGGAAAACCCCCAAACCCTAGAAGCCCAACCAGGCGTCAAGGTCAAGAACCCCTGCACCCCTACCTCAACGAAGAAACAGAAACAAGAGGAACGGGAGGCGTCAACAGGTGCATCTGGTCAATGCGATCAGCAGCGGCACTAAACGAGCCCCACCGGCCATAGCACGACAACACAGGCACTCCTTACCCGGCACAGGCGCTTTGCAGACTCAACTGGCACCTCACCAGGAGATCCCGGCTACCCACACCTGGTATACAGCAACAGACACACGGTGCATACAATAAAGAAATCCAACCCTCAGCAGTCCCTACAGACCACAACAACCCAGATAATATCCACTCTTTCGAACCCAACTCCAAAGCAGGCCCTCACCAGGGAGGATCTCGTAGCACTCTCAAGGTGTTCACAGATCTTATTTGCAACACAATCAACTCACGGAACAACAGAGCACATTCCGGCAGATGGTCAGTAGGCCCTGAGAGTGTGCTTTCTGACCGAAGAGGAGACAGTGGATGCCATGAATTTGCAGGTTCTCAGAGCGGGCAGGACTCAGTCTCCAGCTCAGGAAACAACAGCGATGGAATAACCTCGGTACCAAATCACACCCTCAAGGTCCTACAATGGAACATTCAGGGCTGAGGGGCAAACAGCACCTCTTGCTGGAGGCAGTAATTCGGATCGGGTTGACATCGTCTTGCTACAAGAAACTCTGACTGTCCCGACTATGTGCCCAAGACTACCCGGTTTTGCTGGTATTTTCGGCACACGGACCCGGGCGTTCACTGCAGAGGCACAGCTGTATTTGTATCCAATACAATACCTCACGAGGTTATAGCCAACCCTGTGGACTGTGGGGAGGATGTCGAGGTACAGCCATCCTTGTGCACATACCTGGGGCGCCCATTACCATCTATAACATCTACAAGAACCCAAGAACACACCCTCGACATTGCAGAACTCCTCGCACTAGCACGCACTGAGTGTATTATTGTGGTGGAGATTTCAACGCACATCACCCAATGCTTGCACTCTCACTAAGCAACCATGCTGCTGGCAGACACATAGCAATGCTCCTACACGATATTCCAGAGGTAAAGTTGCTAAACAATGGAGACCCCACACACCTGTTGGGTGGCTGCCTCGACCTTACCTTCGGGTCAAGAACAACTCGCAGCAGGAGCCACATGGGAAACTCATCCTCACCTTGTCAGTGACCACTTTGCAGTGATCACCACCTTCAACATCAACAGGCCTCCCACAGTTGTGCTGCCTCCTAGATGGGACGTAAAGAGGCCAACTGGAAGGTGTTCCAGGATTACTTCATGACTGGTGGTCCACATACTCTCTATCTGAAGACTGTGATACAGCTGAACAGGAGCTAATCACTGTTCTCATCCAGCAGCAGAGTGCGCAATTCCAAAGAAGTCCGCAGGACGCACTCACAAAAGAGACTGGTGGTTCTACAACGACGAGTGGGGAGCAGAACCACCGCATCAACTCTTTTAGGAAGCTATACAGGCGTAACCCTACGGCAGAGAACAGGAATACTCTGAGAGCCATTGTGCAGCATGCCCGAGATCTCTCTCAAGTAAAAACTGAGAAATGGCTCGAGTGGTGCTCAACATTCGGCATCACACCACCTTATCTGAGATATGGGGCAAGCTCAACAAGCAAACTGGCAAGAGCAAGCTGAGGCCACCAGCACACCCGAACCCATCCCAGGAAGCTGAGAAACTAGTGGAGCTTTTCACTTCCAGGGGAGCATCCACTCAGCTCCCACAGGACATCCGGAATATACAGACGGATCTTCCTGCCACATGCGCAAGCTAACGATACAAGCTGCATGTGAGTCGGAAGATGTGACTGGATGAAGACTCACGACTTGGAACTCCGACGTGCCATTAAGAACACAGGTGACACTGCCCCGGGCATCGATGGTGTTACATACTCCATGATTGCACGGGCTGGGCAGAGTGGATGGGAGGCCATACTAGACGTCATTAACAAGTCGTGGGGGCCAGGACACCCCA
>NW_026507854.1:0-10467 GCF_026875155.1 Cherax quadricarinatus
TTTTTGCCCACCCGCCCCTTTTTTTCATTGTGGGGAAAGTTCCCCCGCAATTTTTCCCGATCTTGGGGGGGAATTTTTCACCACCCGCACAGTTTGGTATTTTGTATTTTTAAACGTTTCAACCCCCGCCGTCTTGTTTTTTTGGGGAATTTTCACCCCCTTCCAGTCTTGTGCTGACTTTGGGAATGTTGCACCACCTCACGTCTTTGCTATCATTTGGAAGTTGACACCTGCACTCTTGCTGGGTTTTGGGGTGAAACCCCCACTTTTGGGTGATCACTGTGGAATGTTGCACCCCCTGCCATCTTGTCTGACATTTTGGTTTGCCCACCTGCACACTTTGCGACATGTGGAAAATTTTTTCCCCGCACCCTTTGCTGATCATTTTAAGGTTTTTCACCTGCACGTTTTTGCGAATTTGGGAATTTTTCCCCCCCCCAGTCTTTAAAAATTTTTGGGGAAAAATTTTCACCCAGTCCGGGTTTTTTATTGTGGGAATTTGAATGCACGCCCTTTTAACCCCTTTTGGGGAAAGTTCCCCCCCCTGCTTTGTACTTTGGGAAGTTCACCAACTGCCCCCTTTCTGTCATTTTGGGGAAATTTCCCACCTCACGTCTTTGGCCCACATTGGAATTTCCCCCCCCATCTTGTCGATTTGGGGAAATGTTTCACCACCTCATTTTCTGATCATTGGAAGTTTCCCCCCCTTTTGTGATAATTTGGGATTTTCCCACCTGCACAGTTTGGCTTTTATTTTAATGTTCCCCCTCGGTTTTTGGTGTACTGAAAATTTTGACATGAAGTTTGTGGCTTGAATTTTGGGGAAAAATTTTTCCCCCTGCCCTTTTGGACATTGGGGTGTTGCACCACCCGCACGTCTTGTGCTTCATTGGGGAAAACACCCCCATCTTGTGGGAAAGGAAACCCCCCTGCAATCTGTGCGTCATTTTGGGGGAAGTTGCAAACCCCCCACAGTCTTGTTCTGATCATTTTGAAATTTTCACCACCTCCCGTCTTGTGCGCATTTTTGGGGAAATTTTCACCCCTGCCTCTTGTGCTTATTTGGAAAGTTGCACCCCCTCCAAAATTTTCTGACATTGGGGAAATTAAAACCCCCTTTTTTCTTTGTGGGGAATTTCACCACCGCACTTTTTGTCTGTCATTTGGGAATTTTACCACCTCAAATTTTTGCCCACGGGTTTTGCCCCCCTGCAATTTGAATGGGTTTTTCCCCCGGTTTTGGATGTGGGCCCACCCACAGTTTTTTTTTGGGGGGGCCCCCTTTTGGGTTTTGGGCCCACCCGCCCTTTTTGGGTATTTAATAACCCCCGCTTTTGAAGGTGGGAATCCCCTTTTTTGTCATATTGTGGGAATTTTTAATGAAGTCTTTTGTGACTTGTGGGGAAGTTCCCCCCCCGTTTTTTTTGGGGGCCCACCTGCAAAATTTTTTTTCGGGGGGGTTGAACCCCCCGGGTTTTTAAAAGTGGGGGGGCCCCCTGCCATCTTTTTCATGTGGGTTTTCCCCCCGACATTTTGGGGATCATTTGGGAAATTTCCCCCTGCCCCTTTGTGTAATTTAAAAACCCCCCCACTTGTGCGATCATTGTGGGAAGGGACCACCTGCACACTTTTGCTGATATGGGAAGGCCCCCCCCGCCTTTTTTTGAAGTAAATTTTCCCCCCGGCCCTTTTGAATTTGGGAATTTTCCCCCTGACGGTTTTTTGGGTTTTAATTCACCCCCGCAAATCTTTTGGAATTTTTTCCCCCCCGGGTTTTTTCCCCCGTGGGAAAGTTGCACCCCTGCCAAACTTTTTGATCATTTTGGGGAAAGGCCCCCCTGCAAGTCTTGTGCTACTTGTGGGGAAAGGGAACCCCCCAGTCTTTGGGATTTGGGAATTGCACCCCTGGTTTTTTATCATTGGGGAATGTTCCCACCCCACACTGGCTGTCTTTTGGGGGGACCACCCCTTTTGTGAAAACTTTTGGAAGTTCACCACCTGCCAATTTTGGGTTTTTGGGAAATTTTAAAAAAATCACGGTTTTTTTCTTTGGGGTTTTCCCCCCCCTTTTTTTCCCCCGTTTTGGGTCATTGGGGAAATTTTAACCCCCTGCCCACTTTGGGTTTAATTGGGAAAAAACACCTGAAATCTTTGCTGTATTGGGGAAATTTTTCCCACCTCCGTCTGTTTCTTGTGGGGAAAGGAATGCCCCCCCGGGTTTTTGTCCCTCATTGTTGGGAAGTTGCACCATGCACCCTCTGTGTGAATTTGGGGAAATTTTCCCCCCTGCTCGGCGATCTTGGGGAATGTTGCCCACCTGCACATTTTTTTTCTTGTGGGAAGTTGCCCACCTGCACAGCTTGTTTTTTTATGGGGAATTCACCACCTCACAGTTTTGATCAGGGGAAAACCCACCTGCACATTTGTGCTGATCATTTTGGAATGGCCCACCTAAATCTTTTAAAATGGGGAATTTTTAAAGGGCTTTTGCTGATTTTGGGAATTTTGACCCCTGCCCTTTTGGGTATCATTGGGAAACACCCCCCCACAGTCTTTTCTGCATGGGGAATGTTCCCCCCTTGTTTCCTGACTTGTGGGGAAGGTTGCACCCCCCACAGTCTTGGTGATCATGTGGGGAAAGTTTGCCCCCCCTGTTCGGTGTATCATTGTGGGGAAAAATTGCACCAACCCGCAATCTTGGTAATTGGGGAATGGCCCCCCTGCCAGTTGTTGAATTTTGGGAATTTCCCCCCTTTTTAAATTTTGGATCTTTTGGGGGAAAAACCCCCCCCCTGCCAATTTGTGAATTTAGAAATTTTCACCCCTTTAAAATTTTTTTGGGGTTCCCACCCAATTTTGGCTGAACATTGTGGGAATGTTTCACCCCTGCACATTTGCGATCCTGGGAATGGACCACCGCACAGTTTTTGTGTATTTGGGGTTTTCCCCCTGCACAGTCTTTGCTGTCATTGTGGGGAATTTTCACCACCTAAGGGGTTTTTGGGGGCCCCCTTTTTCTGTTTTGGGGAAAACCTCCCCTCTTTTGCGTCATTGTGGAAAATTGACCCCCTGGGCCCTTGGGGTTTAAAACCCCCCCCCGGGGGGGGGCATTTTTTGGGAATGTTGAATTTTCACAGCTTGTGTACATTTGGGTTTTTTAAAAAAAAGTGGGAATTTTTTCCCCCTTTTTTCCTTGTGAAAAATTTTCCCCCCCACATCTTGTCTGATCATTGTGAATGTTTCACAAAGCCCTTTTCTGAATTTGTGGGAATTTCACCCCCCCACTTTGTGGGGTCTTTTTGGAATTTTTTCACCAACTGCAAGTTTGTCCTTTTGGCCCCCTCCCGGGCTTTTTTGGGGAAATGCAAGTTTTTGCTATCTTGATGTTTCAACCCCTGAAAGTTTTTGGCCCTTTTTTGGGAATTTTAATGCACCCGTTTGTGCTGAATTTGGAAAATTGCCCCCCCGGGCCGTTTTTTGCCCCCCACGCGTCTGTATTTGGGAAGGGGAACCCCCCCCAATTTGTGCGATCAAATTTTGGGAAAGTTTCCCCCCCCTGCAATCTTGTGCGATCATTGGGAAATTTTCACCACCCCATCTTTTCGATCTTGGGGTTCCCCCCCCCCTTTTTTTCTTTTGGGGTTTCCCCCCCACCGTCTTTGCGACGGGGAAAGTTGCACCACCGCAATCTTGGAATTTTGGGTGTCCCAAACCCGACAGTCTTGGTTTTCGGGGGAAATTTTACCCCCTGCACGTCTTTTATTTGGGAATTCCCCCCGCAAATTTTTGGGCTGACTTGTGGGGGTGTTGCACCACCTGCACAGTCTTTTTGATCATTTAATGTTGCACCCCCCCTCTTGTGTGATCATTGGGGAATTTTTCCCACCGCCATCTTTTCTGAAGGGGGTTTCCCCCCCCCGTCTTGGGTAATTTTGGGGGTTTCCCCCATGCCAATCTTGTGTGTCAGGGGGGGTTGCACCAATGCCATCTTGTGTACATGGGTTTTCCCCCCCCCCTTTTGTAAACATTTTGGGAAAACCCCCTCCCCTCTTATCATTGTGGGATTCCCCCCACAGTCTTTCTTCATTTGGGAATTCCCACCTGCACTTTTGTGTCATTTTGGAAATTTTCACCACCTCCGTCTTTGCGTCATTGGGGAATTTTACACCTGCCAGTTTGGTGCCCAAACTTTTTTTTTGGGAAAAAGACCCCCGCGTTGACGGGAAGGGTTTTTTTGGGGAAATTTCACCACCCCAGTTGTGCGGGGTTTTTTTTTAATGAGTTTCCCCTTTTTTTGGGATTTGTGGGTGTTTGCCCCCCCCAACCTGTGCTGACATGGGAATTTACCACCTGCACATTTGGCTGAAAAAAGGGGGTTTTTCCCCCTTTTCCCTCCCTTTTTTTGACATGGGGAAATTTGTCGGGGGGGTTTCAAAAGTTTATTTTTCCTTTGGGAAATTTTCACCCCCCAATCTTTCTGACATTTGGAAACACCCCCACTCTTTTTTGGGGGGGTTCCCCCCCGGGCTTGTGTGACCCGGGAAAAAGTTCCCACTTTAATTTGGTTTTTTTGCCACAATTTTCCCCTGTGGGGTGTTTTTTACCACCTGCCGCTTGTGGCATTTGGGGGTTTCAATCCCTTTTTCATTTTGGGGAAATTTTCACCATGACATCTTTCTATCTTGTAAAATTTTCACCACCTGACATCCCTTTGCTGATATTGTGGGGAATGTTCACCACCCCGCCCCTCTTTTTTTGATCATTTTGTTGAATTTTCCCCCCTTTCCAGGGTTTTTTTTTAACTTTGGGGGGTTTCCCCCCCCTCTTGTGCTGACTTGTGGGGAAATTTTTCCCCCCCCCATTCTGCGATCATTTTGGGAATTTTCACCACTGCACACTTTGCGATATTTGGGAAACCCCCCCTCTTTTTTCATTGGGAATGTTTTACCACCGCACATTTTTTGGTATCATTGGGGAATGGCACACCACAGTTTGTGCTGATCATGGGGAATGTTCACCCCCCCCCAGTTTTGGTAAGGGTTTTAAACCCCCAGCTTTTTCCCTTTTGGGAATTGCCCACCCGCACGTCTGTTTCCCCTTGGGAATTTGCCCCCCTTCCCTTCTGTTCATTGTGGGAAGTTTCCCCCCTGCCTTTTTTTGGATTTTGGAAAGTTTCCCCCTTTTTACATTTGGGGGGTTTTTTCCCCCCCCCGCCGTCTTTTCAAAAAAAAAAAAAAAAAAAAAAAAAAAAAAAAAAAAAAAAAAAAAAAAAAAAAAAAAAAAAAAAAAAAAAAAAAAAAAAAAAAAAAAAAAAAAAAAAAAAAAAAAAAAAAAAAAAAAAAAAAAAAAAAAAAAAAAAAAAAAAAAAAAAAAAAAAAAAAAAAAAAAAAAAAAAAAAAAAAAAAAAAAAAAAAAAAAAAAAAAAAAAAAAAAAAAAAAAAAAAAAAAAAAAAAAAAAAAAAAAAAAAAAAAAAAAAAAAAAAAAAAAAAAAAAAAAAAAAAAAAAAAAAAAAAAAAAAAAAAAAAAAAAAAAAAAAAAAAAAAAAAAAAAAAAAAAAAAAAAAAAAAAAAAAAAAAAAAAAAAAAAAAAAAAAAAAAAAAAAAAAAAAAAAAAAGGGGGGGGGGGGGGGGGGGGGGGGGGGGGGGGGGGGGGGGGGGGGGGGGGGGGGGGGGGGGGGGGGGGGGGGGGGGGGGGGGGGGGGGGGGGGGGGGGGGGGGGGGGGGGGGGGGGGGGGGGGGGGGGGGGGGGGGGGGGGGGGGGGGGGGGGGGGGGGGGGGGGGGGGGGGGGGGGGGGGGGGGGGGGGGGGGGGGGGGGGGGGGGGGGGGGGGGGGGGGGGGGGGGGGGGGGGGGGGGGGGGGGGGGGGGGGGGGGGGGGGGGGGGGGGGGGGGGGGGGGGGGGGGGGGGGGGGGGGGGGGGGGGGGGGGGGGGGGGGGGGGGGGGGGGGGGGGGGGGGGGGGGGTGTGGGAAGTGCAACCTGCACAGTCTTGGGCTGACATTGGGGAATTTCAACCACCTGCACAGTCTTGTGCTGATCATTGGGAAGTTGCCCCCCCCCGACATCTTTGCGATCATTGTGGGAATGTCACCACCTCACAGTCTTGTGCTGATCATTGTGGGAATTGCACCCCCTGCACAGTCTGTGTGATCATTGTGGGAATGTTTGCACCACCTGCACAGTCTTGTGCTGATCATTGTGGATGTTGCACCACCTGCACAGTCTTGTGCTGATCATTGTGGGAATGTTGCACCACCTGCACAGTCTTGTGCTGATCATTGAGGGAATGTTGCACCACCTGCACAGTCTTGTGCTGACCCCTGGGAATGTTGCACCACCCGCACAGTCTTTGTGAACATTGTGGGAATTTGCACCCACCTGCCGTCTTGTGCTGATCATTGTGGAATGTTGCACCACCTGCACAGTCCTTGTTGCTCATTGGGGAATTGTTGCACCACCTGCACGTCTTGGCTGATCATTGTGGGAATGTTGCCCCACCTGCACATCTTGTGCTGACATTGGGGAAGTTGCACCACCCTGGCACAGTCTTGGCTGATCATTGTGGAAAGTTGCACCACCTGCACAGTCTTGTGCTGATCATTGTGGGAAGTTGCCCACCTGCACAGTCTTGTGCTGTCATTGGGGGGAATGTTGCACCACCGCACAGTCTTGTGCTGATCATTGTGGGAAAAGTTTTCACCACCTGCACAGTCTTGTGCTGATCATTGTGGGAATGTTGCACCACCTGCACAGTCCTTGTGCTGATCATTGGTGGGAAAGTTGCACCCCCTGCACAGTCTTGTGCTGATCATTTTGGAAGTTGCACCACCTGCACAGTCTTGTGCTGATCATTGTGGGAATGTTGCACCACCTGCACAGTCTTGTGCTGATCATTGTGGGAATGTTGCACCACCTGCACAGTCTTGTGCTGATCATTGGGGAATGTTGCACACCTTTCACAGATCTTTGTGGATCACTGTGAAATGTTGCACCACCTGCACAGTTTGTGCTGAAACATTGTGGGAATGTTTTTACCACCTGCACGAGCTTGTGCTGATCATTGTGGGAATTGTTTGCCCACACTGCACAGTCTTTTGCTGATCATTGTGGGAATGTTTGAACCCCCTGCACAGTCTTGTGCTGATCAAATTTGGGGAAAGTTTTCCCCACCTGCACAGTCTTGTGCTGATCATTGTGGGAAAGTTGCACCACCTGCACAGTCTTGTGCTGATCATTGTGGGAAAGTTGCACCACCTGCACAGTCTTGTGCTGATCATTGTGGGAATGTTGCCCACCTGCAATCTTTGCGATCATTAAATGGTGCCACCACCTGCACAGTCTTGGTGATCATTTAGGGAATGTTGCACCCCCCTGCACAGTCTTGTGCTGATCATGTGGAATTTTGCACCACCTGCACAGTCTTGTGCTGATCATTGTGGGGAAAGTTGCACCACCTGCACAGTCTTGTTAGCTTTTATTGTGGGAAGTTTCCCCTGCACCCCCTGCACAGTCTTGTGCTGATCTTTTGGACGGGGAAAGTGCACCACCTGCACAGTCTTGTGCTGATCATTGTGGGAAGTTGCACCACCTCACAGTCTTGTGCGTCATTGTGGAAATTTTCCCATGCACGCTTTTTGATCATTTTTGGGGGAAAGTTGCCCCCCCTGCCGGTCTTGTGCTGATCATGTGGGAAGTTGCCCCACCGCACGTCTTGTTGTATTTTGGGGAATTTTCACCACCTGCACTTGGTGATCATTGGGAAATTTTACACCTGCACGTCTTTGTGATCATGTGGGAAAGTTGCCCCCCCTGCAAGTTTTTGCTGACAAAAAATTTTCCCCCGCACATTTTTCTGTCATTGGGGAATTTTCAACACCTGCACAGTCTTTGGTTGATCTTTTTTTGGGGGGAAAGTTGACCCCTGCCCCCCAAGTCGTTGCTGATATTGTGGGGGTGCCCACCCCGACGTCTTTTGTGCCCGTGGGTGTGCCCCCGCACGTTTTTGTGCGTATTGTGGGAAGTTTCACCCCTCACGGGGCTTGTTTTCTGCACAGCTTTGCTGATCATTGTGGAATGTTGCACCCCTGCCATCTTTCTGATCATTGTGGGGAAAGTGACCCCCTGCCAGTCTTTGTGACATTTGGGGGTTTCCCCCGACAGTTGTGGCGGGAATGTTGCACCCCTGCACATCTTGTTGCTTTTTTTGGGACATCCGTTTTTGCTGTCTTTTTGGGGGTTGCACCCCTGCACAGTCTTGTGCTGATCATTGTGGGAATGTTGCACCACCTGCACAGCTTGTGCTGATCATTGTGGGAATGTTCACCACCTGCACAGTCTCTGTGCCCCGATCATGTGAAGGGAATGTTGCACCCACCTGCACCAGTCTTGTGTGATCATTGTGGGAATGTTGCACCACCTGCACAGTCTTGTGCTGATCATTGTGGGAATGTTGCCCCCACCCGCACAGTCTGTGCTGATCATTGTGGAATTTGCACACCTGCACAGTCTTGTGCGATCATTGTGGGAATGTTGCACCAAACCCGCACAGTCTTGTGCTGATCAATTTTTGGGAAGTTGCACCACCTGCACGTCTTGTGTGAAACATTTTGGAATGTTTGCACCACCTGCCACCAGCTTGTGTGATCATTGTGTTGGAATTTTCACCCTGCACAGTCTTTTGCTGATCATTGTGGGAATGTTGCCCCCTGCACAGTCTTTGCTGATCATTGTGGGAATGTTGCACCACCTGCACGTCTTTTGCTGATCATTTTGGGAAAGTTGCACCCCTGCACAGTCTTGTGCGGATCATTGTGGAAATGTACAACCTGCACAGTCTTTTTGCTGATCATTGTGGGGAAATTTGCACCACCCGCCAAGTCTTTACTGATCATTGTTTGGGGAAAGTTGCAACCACCTGACAATCTTCTGCTGATCAATTGTGGGAATGTTGCACCACCTGCACAGTCTTGTGTTGATCATTTGGGGAAATGTTGCACCCACCTGCCAGTCTTGTGAGATCATGTGGAATGTTGCCCAACTGCACAGTCTGTGCTGATCATGTGGGAATGTTGCACCACCTGCCCAGTCTTGTGCGTCATTGTGGGAATGTTGCACCACCTGCACAGTCTTGTGCTGAATCATTGGGGAAGTTGCACCACCTGCACGTCTTGTGCTGATCATTGAGAATTTGCACCACCTCACAGTTTTGTGATCATGTGGGAAAGTTGCACCACCTGCACAGTCCTTGTGCTGATCATTGGGAATGTTCACCACCTGCACAGTCCCTTGTGCTGATCAATGTGAAATGTTTTCACCACCTGCACAGTCTTGTGCTGATCATTGTGGGAATGTTGCACCACCTGCACAGTCTTGTGCTGATCATTGTGGGAATGTTGCACCACCTGCACAGTCTTGTGCTGATCATTGTGGGAAAGTTGCACCACCTGCACAGTCTTGTGCTGATCATTGTGGGAATGTTGCACCACCTGCACAGTCTTGTGCTGATCATTGTGGGAATGTTGCACCACCTGCACAGTCTTGTGCTGATCATTGTGGGAATGTTGCACCACCTGCACAGTCTTGTGCTGATCATTGTGGGAATGTTGCACCACCTGCACAGTCTTGTGCTGATCATTGTGGGAATGTTGCACCACCTGCACAGTCTTGTGCTGATCATTGGGATGTGCCCCCGCACAGTCCTTGTGCTGATCATTGTGAAGAAATGTTGCACCCCCTGCCAGTCTTGTGCTGATCATGTGGGAATTTGCACCACCTGCACAGTCTTGTGCTGATTTATGTGGGGAAAAGTTGCACCCGCACAGTCTTGTGCTGATCATTTTGGGAATGTTGCACCACCTGCACAGTCTTGTGCTGATCATTGTGGGAATGTTGCACCACCTGCACAGTCTTGTGCTGATCAATTGTGGAAAAGTTGCACCACCTGCCAGTCTTTGCGTGAAACTTTGGGAAAGTTTGCACCACCTGCACAGTCTTGTGCTGATCATTGTGAATGTTCACCACCTCCAGTTTGTGTGTTATTGTGGGGAATTGCACCACCCACAATTTTTCTGATCATTGTGGGAAGTTTCCCACCTCAAGTTTGTGCTGATCATTGGGGGTTGCCCCCCCGGGGGAAGGGGGGGGAAAAAAAAGGGGGGGGGGGGGGGGAAAGTTCCCCCACCTGCCAGCTTGGCTGATCTTGGGGAAGTTGCACCCCTGACAGTTTGTTGGGTCATTTGGGAAAAGTTTCAACCACCTGCCGTCTTTTCTGTCATTTGGGGTGTTGCACCACCTGCACAGTCTTTGGGTTATCATTTGGGAAAGTTGCACCACCTGCCATCTTGTTGGGTCATTTTGGGAATTTGCCCACCTCACAGCTTTTCGTCATTTGGGGAATTTTCACCCAAACCCTGCACATCTGTGCTGATCAATGGGGAATTTGCACCCCTGACAGTCGTTGCGGGATTTTT